>JAWQFJ010034339.1:0-15000 GCA_034096865.1 Theodoxus fluviatilis | reverse complement strand
TGCCCCTGCGACCTTGACCTTAAAGCAAGGTCAAATCACTATGTATGTTTTTGTACGCCTTGTCATCATACACCATCATGCCAAATTGGGTGTTGATAGACTTAATAGTGTCCGAGAAAAATCCAACGTTAAAAATTTGTACGGACGCCCAGACGCCCGGACGGACGAAACGGATGAGTACATAGACTCACTTTTGCTTCGCATGTGAGTCAACAAAATAAAAGCTCAAACACTGGTGTAACTTTCTAGAAACTTAAATAGCTGTGGGTAGAACTATACAAAGCGACAATGTAGCGGTTTCCCCACTGTCCAACCCCCATTTCCGGTGTTTGTTGTGAGAGTTGTTGTTTCGGTGATGGTCGTAAATGCGTGTTCATTTTTTAAGGTCGTGATGTCCAGGATCAATTTTCATTTTAAACTAAAGGGGAAAACTAAAAGTATTCAAAGCTGAAGAGATGCCAAGAGAAATTGATACATTTGTACGATGAACAATACGCAAGAAGAACACACCCTGTGTACGTAACGAAATATCCATTACTTCATGCAAATTTGCGCCAAGCCTTACGAGTGTTTGTTTCCGTACCGTATTGTATTCAATCGTTGCGTTGCGTTGATGAATACCGAGACGTCGTGTCTAAATGCTTTGCATTTTGCCATAATACATGCATTTCCTGTAGGCCTACGTTGCATTGACTTCTTGCAAGCATTGTGCTGTGGTAACGTTAGATTTGCATGCAGTCTTCAAATATTGAGTCATAGGGTCCCCTTTTGCGTTACTCTGTCATACGTACCTCTTTCCTTTGTACCATTCGGAGTCGGTGTGCAAGAAGTATCCATTCTTAGCATCAATCTCGGGCAGGACTCCCTCCTTGAGAGGACACTCAGGGAAGGGCTGACGGCCCTTGATCACCTCTTTCTCTAGCTCTGCGTGTCTATGGCCAAGCCTTGACTCCAGGCAGAATGCCCCGTACTCCTGGGTCTCCGGTTTGCAGCCAGACTTGACGGGCAGATTTCTTCTCACCGATTTTAGCGGTGGGGCCCGATTTGCATTCGTCTGGAAGTTCTTCCCCTGCTGTTCTCGATAGGGACTTGAGATCATATCTCCGACTGTATAACCAGACTTCAAGGGAACAGAACTGTTACAGGTTCCAGATCTTTCTTGCCATGCGCAGTCAGAACAGGCGTCTGTGGAAATGAGTGGCACAACAGGCGTGCCAGACAACAAAGTCAACACAAGCTTGCAGCCATTTAACTAGGAAACAAGAAGGGCAAAGCCCATATGACTCACATGCTTGAACGTGACCTTTACAGGACCTTGACCTTGATGATATGTGACCACATATGTCTTATGATAAAAGTATAACATGTTCCCCACATAATTATTAAGTTTGAAACAGTTATCTTCCAAAGTTCAGGGTCAAGGTCTCTTCAAAATATGTATACAATCTAACTATGAAGAGCTCCTGTGACCTTGACCTTGAAGCAGGGTCTACCAAACTGGTATCAAAAAATGGCTGTTTTTTATACATTTATGGCCCCTGTGACCTTGACCTTAAAGCAAGGTCAAATCACCATGTACGTTTTTGTACGCCTTGTCATCATACACCTTCATGCCAAATTGGGTGTTGATAGACTTAATAGTCTCCGAGAAAAATTCAACGTTAAAGTTTTTTACAGACGCCAGGACGCCAGGACGCCTGGACGCCCGGACAGACGACACGGGTGACCTAGTATGAAAGTATAACATGTGTACTACAATGTTATGAAGTTAGGAAGATATATCTTCCATAGTTCAGGGTCAAGGTCACTTCAAAATATGTATACAATCCAACTCTAAAGACCTCCTCTGACCTTGACCTTGAAGCAAAGTTGTTTACGGATTACAGGACGACCGGACGCCCGCACGCCCGCACGCCCGGACGGACAACACGGGTGACCTAGTATGAAATAATAACATGTGTACTACAATGTTATGAAGTTAAGAAGAGTTATCTTCCATAGTTCAGGGTCAAGGTCACTTCAAAATATGTATACAATCCAAATATAAAGACCTCCTGTGACCTTGACCTTGAAGCAAGGTCAATCAAACTGGTATCAAAAGATAGTAATTACTTTGGCCTATATACCATATATAGATCATGTATCCAATCTCAAAAACTTTAGAGAAAATTGAGAAAATGTGAAAAATGGTTTTTTTTAGACAACATTTACGGCCCCTGCGACCTTGACCTTGAAGCAAAGTCAAGTCACTATATATTTTTTTTGACGCCTTGTCATCATACACCATCATGCCAAATTGGGTGTTGATAGACTTAATAGTCTCCGAGAAAAATCCAACGTTAAAGTTTGTTACGGACGCCCGGACGGACGAAAAGGGTGAGTACATAGACTCACTTTTGCTTCGCATGTAAGTCAAAAATGCATCATCCACGTACAGGCTAACCAAACTAATTACTATGCACTGAAATTACAAACAACTAAAACCAAAAAAGATGTAGTCCCATCATCCGATCATTCATCTCCTCAACCTGGCAACGAGGTCTTTCTTTGAATTGGCTGGCCAACTGTCTGACTGATTTACATAAGTAAAAAGTGACAGGACGACAAGAGTAGACTGCAGTCAACCAATCAAACCAAAACCAGTCCAGCTATTAGCTAAATCATGGGTTTCAGTGAAACAATCCTGTCTACGGATAACTGACATACCGCTGAGCACACTCATACATCACCAACCAGTAGTTTTGAATCAACGTAACATGCCTTTCAAGAGACCAGGGAACTGATAAACCTGGAGTGCGTGCATTCATACACTTAGCAAATGAGTATTATGTAGCCACCCGGACATGCTGGTTTGATGCGTCAAAGCCCACCCATTTGCAGACCAGTTTGTCTGGTTCGTTCTAGGCTAGATGGTAAACCTCATAGAGGCGACTCACGCGTTAATGCGTCTACACCAAGTCGGCGGGCAAGCGCGGAGAAATGGCTGGTGGCTGGCTTGGGAACCTGCCTGCTATTCCATGTCTCTGGAGACATCCCTCCTCTTTCAGCCTCGCCAATGAACCCGGGTAGGTCAGCCGGATGGACTTGTGGCGAGTCCTTGATGGTTCTGAGAGAAATGCGACATCGCTCCAACTCGGACCAGTACTTGTCGGGTTCCTCCAGCCATCGGATATCCATCCGTGTAAATTTGCAGTTCTGCTGCAGTGGCCTGGGGCAGACGTAACGGCGGACGGCCTCCTCTGTCACGGTGGAAAGATTAGAATGTAAATATATTACAGAATATATTACAGAAAGAAAGGAAAGTCGGTAAGTCGGATTTAAAAGATAACCGTTTTAAGATTTTTGACAGAAGGAATTAAAACATTCGCCTAAGATATTGATGACGAAAGCAAAGTAAATTATGAAAAAGGTTTACATCATCCCTTCATCTTCTTTTTTTCTTTTTTTCCTGTGTGTGTGTGTGTGTGTGTGTGCGCGCGCGCACGTGTGTGTGTGTGTGTGTGTGTGTGTGTGTGTGTGTTGTGTGTGTGTGTTTGTCGGCTGGTAGCGTGCCATTTGAGGTATACTCGTGAAATCGCATGTATGCATAAAAATATATGTTTGTGCGTTTGTCTTTTTTTGTTTGTTTACCGGCTGTGCTTAAGGGGACTTGTTCTCGTCGATGATAAATTATACATTGAGTTTGAGAATGTATCGAAACAAGTATGTTTTAGACTTCATCACTATTTGATCTGCTTTCGAGTACCTATTTGCTGCTCTTGCAGTGTCTTATGAACATCGTACATATACTATTCAACGCTCGTCACTTTCATATTGTGAATTACATGAGTTCCCCTCGTGCTTCCAAGTATCCGTTCATGACATTTTCATATGAACAAACCCAAGACGCATTCTTTGCTCCTGTTGAGTTGAGCGGCGTCTGGTTTTCGGTCAGCGTTCTTCTGGCTGCGACTACGCGCTGAAGACACGGGTCCCTGAAAACAAGTTAATCAAGGTTAAACTTATGGCTTGTTACAAACGGAATCTGCGGTGAAGACACACAAACAAAATGTTTGCAGACATTCGAAAAACACATTTGAGAAAACCGAATGCATTGCACACAAGGACGCAATCTTCCCCTGCAGACTCGAGAAAGCATGACTGATCTAGTCGAGGGCAAGTTTACAATGTTTGAAAAAGACGCACGCTTGGGATTTTCTCTTGTCCTGAGAAGTGAATCTGTTGCATGGAAGCAGTGAACCTGAAGCATACTGTAGCCTTCCTGTTGTCCACATTTCTGTACGACCCACCCCTATGGATTTTCTCTCTCATGTGCTTTCGCCAGTCTCTGCACTCCTACCGGTTTCGAAATAGACAAGCAGCCATAACAACAGCAATGTGTACGATGTGGTCGCAGCTACTTGATGCGCCCGTGCACAGCTGGAAATCCAGGCTGCCCTGCTTTCGAGGTCTGCTCCAGTTAAGCAGCCAAAGGCAGCCCTAAGCAGCCATAGCAGCTGCCGGAGAAATTAGGACGGGGTCAGATCATTCAGATCCGACTGTCCGTTCAAACCACCCCGGAAGATCGAACCTAACCCACCCGCCATTGGCTCTTGACCATTTTGAAGTCTGTCTGGTTCCGTCTTCACTCAGCGAACAGCATATATCCAGTATATCCACGTAGGGGAAGAGGACAATGTGGTTGGCAGCGGGTTCATTCCCTCATTCGACTTACCAAATTCTATATCATAATATAGAACTATGCGACGTGAATAAGCCAGACAGCTCTCCCTGGCCTGGATGATTTTCCTTTTCGTTGTTTATATTCACAGCTGTACGTCTTGTCATCTTTTAACTTGATCAACGTGGTCGTTCAAACATGCTTTCACAGCTCTGGGTTGATGTTGCGCCGACCACAATACTTTTCCTGTTTATTCTCCGATTGCATTAGACTTTTTTACCGATTCTCACACCGTTTCAGGGAATGTGCATGTTGTTTGTAGGATAAGTGCGTCTATGATCTAGAGCCTATAGTTATCTGAATAAAAATTATATGGGTGTTTGACTATTGATTTTTGGAATCAAGGATGCGTGAGCATTTAACAAGTACACTAGCGGTTACTGTTATAGATACCTGCACATTTGAAAAGTTACATGTCACAAGCTACGATAATTTGAGGCAGTGCCATTTGAGGGCCGGCATGGCACAAGAGCGAGACAATTCTGGCCACCAACATAGCGACCATCTTATGAATGCGTGAAATGTATTTACTAGGGGTGGCCACTATTCTACGTCAATGCAGAGTTTTCAATTAGCCACATATGTAAAGCGATAATAACATTCGCAACAGTATCGCAGAGTGTGCCTCAGCTGCATCATCGAGTGGTTTTGCCAGAGTATGGACACACACTGTGACACCGTAGTCAGCACACATGAAGTGAAAAGAGACCCCATAGCAGGGTGGAAGGAAAATACCATTTGCTCTTTGCTCCTCTCGGGACAAGTCGAAGTCAACAGTGGCAGCCGGACGTTTCTTCACCAAGCGCCAACCCCTGTAGTCATGGGGAGACACATTAGACTTGTCCATCCGCCTTTCATCTCCCTTCTCGTTGGAGTCGCGGTCGTTGGCAGAATCACGCGACTCATTCTTCTGTGTGGTCACCAGATAATCGACCAGTCTCCTGGAGACGCTACTTCCGCAAAGGGGAAAACCTGCCGAGGTCGAAGCTTTCGTGATCTGCCCCTCAGCATTCTCTCTTAGACTGCGTTGCGAGTGAACCGCCACGTCATTCATGAAGGTAGATGTTTTATCTTGCGTTGAAGAACCTTGACGCTCGCAGTGCCTGCAGTCATGGATCTCAACAATGCTATGACGTCATTACGTTGCTGTTTCCGCCAGCCTTGAAGTAGAGATTTCGATAAAGCAGTTCCAACTCTCGCACTGCAGTTTCACGAGAAAGACTCAGAAGCATAAGGAAGAAACTTTCTTGAAATGTATTTACCCCTACTCCTTCTGGCCGATACACTTTTTAGACTTGTGCTTTATATTGGATCGGTGTGTCTATGTCCTCTCGGTAAAGTACCATCATTTTCCCCCATACATGTGAATGCATCATTCTTATCTTACGTAAATCGCTCAGACCGAAAAGTCAAAACTCTGATAACGACACTGCTGTCAGCACCGAATCTGTCGCTTCTTCGCGGAACGCGCACTCAGTGTCAGTCTGTCAATATGTTGTCTCTGCAGATTTGCAAGAATAGAGTACATCCAAAACGTCCATACTTTAGAATGTGACTAAATTCTCATAGTCATTGGGCATGTGTGAAGGCGTATGAGGTGTGCGTGCGTGAATGCGTATCTACCAGCGCACGCACCCCGGAAATGAAGCGAAATATTTCTGATTTGATATGACTTCCCTTCGTTGATGAAAGAACTGTGGTATTTTGCAATCACTCATTAAAGTTAAACAGGATAGATGCGAAAAGAAAGAGAATTTTGAAAACATTGTGCATACTCCTCTTTGACACATATCCATTCAATTAACCGTTCCCTGCACCGCCCACCGCACGCATCGCCAGCCAATCGGCGCGCGTGTACTTGTCATGCAGGTTGCTCATGTCATTTTCCGCGCGGCATGTATGAGACATCCGACACGTGTTGAGAGATGAATAGTGTATACACTAGAAAGAGAGAGAGAGAGAGAGAGAGTCAGAGTCAGAGAGACAGATAACGAACGAACGAACGAAAAAACTTATTTCGTTAGACCTCCGGTCCATTACGAAAGGAATTGGTAGGAGGATATTACATTAATTTCACAACAGGCAAGCTATGTTTGCATCCGCAGTACTTCTGCGTCTAAGGGCATGATGAATGTACACAAAAAGTGACCGAACATTTTGGACATCCGTGTCACTTAATATAAGTATAAAGGTATCCTTATTTTTAGGGATATCATCTGAGAGTAAATACTTTGTACGTAGGTCATTGTACACGAGACAGTGCAATAGGAAGTGTATAACATCTTCATATTCCCCAATGCACATCGGGCAACACAAATCTATCTCAGTCTGGTAATTTGTGTGCTCTCATGTCACTGATTTCAAACCTAAAACGAGTCAGTGCTTCACTGAGGATCTGTTTATCAATAACTTTCAGGTAGGGCTCAGAATATCTTCCCATTTTGAATGATCGATATACACTGAAACGATTGAGAGAGAGAGAGAGAGAAAGAGAGAGATAGATAGATAGAGAGAGAGAGATAGAGAGAGATAGATAGATAGAGAGAGAGAGAGAGAAAGAGAGAGAGAGAGAGAGAGAGAGAGAGAGAACTGAACTGAACTGAACTGGTTTATTGAGGCCATCGGCTCATTGCATATACATGTAATGTATTTTTACATGTTTACATCAAGCGCTCGAGTAATGTTGGTAATGTATTTAACATGATGTACAAGTGTTCTATTTTAGACCAACTGATTCATAGTTGCTTACACAACACAGCAAACTCATTTATTCTTTTAACTTTTGTTCTCTGGATCTAAAGGCATAGAATATGTACATAGCTACTTATCTTGTCATTATGTCATTAGCTACCTGCATTAGATAGTGACATACATTTATACCATACGTATTCTTATTTAAGTACCGCTCAAAGTATTTTCTTTTAGTTGCTGGTATGCGGGGCATGATAACAGAAAGTAATCCTCGTTCTCTCTTTCCTCGCAAAATGGATAGTTTACGTCCTGTGTACTTCCAAACCATTTGTTAGCACCCAGTTCATTTATTCCAAACCGGAATCGAATAAACACATCCCTATTTTTAATATCCAGTGTGTTCAAATAATTTTCTAAACCAAGATTTTGCTTAATAGATGCAAACCACCCGTATCTGTCGCTACTAGTATTATTACCACGCCAGTCTTGAAGATAGCAGTCTTTCATTCTCTGTTTTAGTTGCGACAAGAAACTTTTCTCGTCTGCAACACATTCGTTCATCCAAATATACCCGTAGCCCAGTTGAAACAAATAACACTTAACTTTATCTGTCCAGTTTCGATCCTCTTTGATGTGTGAGTTCAGAAGCATCATAAGTGCTTGCTTTGAGAGTCTACTTTCTTCCATTTTTGACTCACATGCGAAGCAAAAGTGAGTCTATGTACTGAGCCGTGTCGTCCGTCCGTCCGGGCGGGCGTCCGTCCGTCCGTCCGTCCGTCCGTCCGTAAAAAACGTAAACGTTGGATTTTTCTCGGAGACTATTAAGTCTATCAACACCAAATGTGGCATGATGGTGTATGATGACAAGGCCTCAAAAAACATACATAGTGACTTGACCTTGCTTCAAGGTCAAGGTCACAGGAGCCATAAATGTGGTCTCAAAAACAGTCATT
This sequence comes from Theodoxus fluviatilis, assembly GCA_034096865.1. NCBI lineage: Eukaryota > Metazoa > Mollusca > Gastropoda > Cycloneritida > Neritidae > Theodoxus > Theodoxus fluviatilis. Next base: position 6,636 of record JAWQFJ010034339.1, on the reverse strand, counting down.
TTTCACATGTTCCCAATTTTCTCCCACGTTATTGAGAATGGCGACCTTAGCTACAAGTGGTATATAGGTCAAAGCAAGCCCTATCTTTTGATACCAGTTTGGTTGACCTTGCTTCAAGGTCAAGGTCACAGGAGCTCTTCAAAGTTGGATTGTATACATATTTTGAAGTGACCTTGACCCTGAACTATGGAAGATAACTGTTTCAAACTTAATAATTATGTGGGGCACATGTTATACTTTCATTATAAGACACATTTGGTCACATATCATCAAGGTCAAGGTCACTTTGACCCTTATGAAATGTGACTAAAATGGGGTAGTGAACCACTAAAAGTGACTATATCTCATGGTAGAAAGTGCCAATAAGCACCATTGTGCTTCCTATGTCTTGAATTAACAGCTTTGTGTTGCATGGCCTTGGATGACCTTGACCTTGGGTCAAGGTCACATGTATTTTGGTAGGAAAAATGTGTAAAGCATTTCTTTGTGTATGATGTCATTGGTAGGTTTAGTTGTTTGACCTTGACCTTGAAGGTCACCTGAAGGTCAAGGTCATATAAAGGTCAAGGTCAAGCATGTGAGTCGTATGGGCTTTGCCCTTCTTGTGCAGAGTTTCAGTCAATACTTTATGACTTTGATACTGCAGTTAACAAGAGAGATAGATAGATAGATAGATAGATAGATAGATAGATAGATAGATAGATAGATAGATAGATAGATAGATAGATAGATAGATAGATAGATAGATAGATAGATAGATGGATGGATGGATGGATGGATGGATGGATGGATGGATGGATGGATGGATGGATGGATGGATGGATGGATGGATGGATGGATGGATGGATGGATGGATGGATGGATGGATGGATGGATGGATGGATGGATGGATGGATGGATGGATGGATGGATGGATGGATGGATGGATGGATGGATGGATGGATGGATGGATGGATGGATGGATGGATGGATGGATGGATGGATGGATGGATGATGGATGGATGGATGGATGGATGGATGGATGGATGGATGGATGGATGGATGGATGGATGGATGGATGGATGGATGGATGGATGGATGGATGGATGGATGGATGGATGGATGGATGGATGGATGGATGGATGGATGGATGGATGGAGAGATAGATAGATAGATAGATAGAGAGAGAGAGGGGGGGGAGAGAGAGGGAGGTAGAGGGTGAGATATAGAGATAGATTGAGAGAGAGAGAGAGAAAGAGAGAAAGAGAGAGAGAGAAAGAGATAGAGAGAAAGAGAGAGATAGAGAGAGAGAAAAAAAAGAGAGAGATATATAGAGATAGATTGAGAGCGAGAGAAAGAGAGAGAGAGAAAGAGAGAGAGAGAGAGAGAGAGAGAGAGAGAGAGAGAGAAACACCTATATGGTCAAAGCGTGTGCGTGGGTTGGGTGTAGATCGGACAACCGCTATCCCGAGTGATCTTCGTAGATAACAGTTTACCACTGCAGTTATCAACATATTTCAATACCTCGCAGATTCGGCTGTGGGTAGAGCAATGCGAAAGATTGATTACCTCCGTCGAGAAAGTTATGTTTTCCGGTCGGTTTGTGCGTGCGTGCATTATTATGTGTGCAAAGTAAATCCAAATGTTCGTAACGGATTCTAATGAAATTGCAGCAAGGTCAGGATCTTACCCCAGAAACAACCCATTAAATTTAGGAAAATATCAGTTATCTAGTTTTGGAATTGGAACCATAAAAATATTCATTGTATCGCCCAACGCCGTAAGCTGTCATATGCGTTCCATTCTCTGAGACCGCTAGAAGGCGGTAAAATTATCTTAATTTTGTAGCGTCACGCCTGGCTAACAGAGCATGCTGTCTGAATTATACAGTGCATGGAAGACCAGCAATCTATTCAACCGCTGTAAGGCGTTATAAACTAACGTTCACGAGTTGAGCAGAACAACGTCTTAAACCATACAGACCGCATCGCGGATGTACCTCCATGAGCCACTGGCAGCCCTTAAACCGTTATGTAGCGTTAGACCACGCAAGCAGAATACCCTGTCTGAATTATGCCCCGTTGCGTTTGGTTTCCTTGGTGGAGGCTGCGCTCTGAGAGTGCTCTCTATTTGGCTCCTGGGATGTGTGTTGCACCCGGCATTCGTTACAGAGGACAATTCATTTTGCATTGTAACAGAGACTTAACTATTACAAAATTGCCTCGGCATTTTTACTCTGCAGGACAGGCAAAGGTCATGATGATCTAAAGAACAAAGGGTTCTTGGTTTTTTATGCAGCTCAGTTTTTCGACTTTTTAACTCTATTTTGGATGCGTTGCATGATGAAATACATGTTTATCTCATGGAACATTCCTGTAAAACTATATCATAATGTTTCAAATTTATTTGAAATTCGGATCAATTTGATGCTGAGAGAGCCTCTTCAGGAGACAACCTCAACCCTTTCCATGAGGATTAATACATTTTCTTGGGCTGACAGAATCATTCTCAACAACTTTTCTGCCATTTGATAATAAACACAGACATCACTATTTTAAGCAAATATTGAGAAGGCCATAGAGTATACATGATAACCATACCCATCTTGCGACACTCTATCGTAGATGTTTTCGTCACTAATCAACAAGAAATTCTAGGAATTGTTCTGATATTGAACCGCGGGAGTGACAACGGCGTGGGTAGTATCTCTACGAACTTACAATCTTGGCCAACTCGGAGCGTTTTCATCAATGACAGATTGGATATATGGACGCTTAAAATCAACCGGCATCCTCCTGGAGGTCATTCCAAACATGTGTCAGCTCTATGAGCTATCGAGAATTCCTGGTGCTGCCAGAAACCTTTGCTGCCTTCAAAATAGTATGATTTCCTTCTGGTCGGGATCGAGAGGCAATGCATGGTTGGCATATTGTCTTAGGATGCTGCATGGGATCCCATTGCACGACAACTCTACTGCACAGAAGCAGTTGCAGGACGAGACACTCATACACACAAACACACAGACACGTACACACTCACACACCCATTTACACACACACACACGCACGCACTCACGCGCACGAGCACACACACACACACACACACACATACATATACACACACACAAACACACGTACACACAAACACACGCACACTTACACACACACATACACACACACGCACGCACGCACGAGCACACACACACATACATACATACATACATACACGCACACACAAATACACACACAGACACAGACATATATATATATATATATATATATATATATATATATATATATATATATATACACACACATACATATTTACAAACACACGAGCACACACACGCGCACGCGCGCGCAAGACGCACGCACACACAGACACGCTCGCTCGCGCATGCAAGCACTCAAGCACACACACGCACACTTGCATGCGTGTTGTGATAAGGGTGAGGTGAATGGCCATTTGAATGTCGCAAAGTATTCTTGTGTGTTTGCTTGTCAATATGTTGGTCAGATCGTTCGTTTATTCATTTCTTTCTTTTGTTGCTTACTGTTTGGACTTTTTTAACCTTCCTTTGTTTATTCGTCGGTTTGTTTATTCAATTGTGCTTTCGTTCATTCTCGCATTTGTTCATTGGTTTCTTGTGTACTCCACTGAGAAAACCAAGGACTAGTAATACCTTAGTGGCATCACCATCGGCATCACCATCGGCATCATCACCATCATCACCATCATCATCATCATCATCATCATCATCATCATCATCATTGACGAAGTGGCATTGACTGAATAGGGTTTCATAAATATTACTCATGCTGTCATAAAATAAGCAAATACGAGCGTACAAGCACAGTTTCTTGCCAGCATTTATCTTAAAGTGTCACTTTTGTTGCGTGCACATTTGCAATCACTTGCAATATCACATACACAACAACTTTCCTTTTTAAGTGTAATGCACACATGCAATTCTGACAAAATATACAATGTTTCAACAAGCACATGCTACTTCAAATAAAGTGAGGTCAAATGATAATCACATTTAAAAGAAACATGTATTGCACAGTTTGAGAGGTGCCGTTTGACCTCTGTAGTGAGATACTCAAACATCAATGATTGTCATGGATCAGTGCATACAGACGAACAGGGCGCGGCGACCAGGCTTTGTGCCTTGGACATAAAATTCGAGTCTGGAGGACGCGTTGCAGCCTCCACTGCCACCTGTTCGCCTGCCTGGAGCCGCCTGTGCTCGAGCTGTTGCAGAAGACGCGTACCCCGACAAGCAAGCAGCGAGAGACTATAGACTGTGAGGAGGCATCAACCAGTCTTGGTCGTGTGTCGTAATGTACACTGGAAACCCAGCATGTCGCGTTTCTTTTCTACACCATTTGCCTCTCCACTACATTCTCGATGGTTTAGGTAGTAACGAGTAAAATATCACTAACATGGAAAATTTCCTGGCTCTCTTCTCGTGGATAAACGCTCCACAACAGTTAATATTAGACTCTATCAAGAGAATGTCATGACAATTTCCAATACATCCACCAACCTGTGCCATTTGTTTCCCATGTTTACCGTGAAATAGTTATGCTATTTGCTGATATTCTGCATCTGTAGCAAAAGCTCGCTTGCGAACCAGATTCTGAAATAGTTGCATGCGGCATTTACAATTTGATGTAAAACGGTCGTTGCCACGAGGGATGCATATGTACAAATATAATGCGCACTTTATAAACTTGAAAGACGATTCCAGAATACATAAATAACGTGCTCTTGAATGCCCTTTAAATAAAAGAAAAAGAAAGACGACAGCTGATGGCAGTTTAACAGTTTTAGATTTGCTTTAAACTGCACGTCACCAAGACAAGTAGATGTCACTGAGCTAAACTGCTTTGATACTTCGAATCGGATTGCTTACATTGCAATTAACGAACGCTTGATCGTGTATCGAAAGCAGAAATTTTCAAAAGTGTTTATGCTGCTATGAACGCACTATGGCAATCCTATCCTGGAGATATACATTTGAACTATAATAAGCTCTGACTCGCAGAAAAATGGCTGCAGTTATTGAAGAAAAAACAACGACTGGAGTATCGTCGCTATTGGAAACATGCAGCTGGCTAGCACGGCGAAGTATCATTGTTGCCCATCATTTTTGACCACTGTGAGTGTATTCATCTGACTTTTTTTGTCAGTGAATGAGTGTAACGTAATGTAACACAAGAACTATTTAGCCTTTCGCCACGTCAACACCGCTCTTCGTTACCAATCTGACCTCGCGTCTGCGACGACAAAACAGAAGGAGATAACTTGAAAATGATGTCCTCTTCGTAGCTAACATTGCTAGTTCCAAGCTCGCATTACAAAATGTATGTCGATGTTTACATTGTTCTGTGGCTGCTATGAATATGACTAACTGATTTCCCCAGTCTCCTGATCTTCTGTCCAATATCGTTGCACACACACCCTATTTGTCCGTTAATAGCATCTCTAATGCTGCATTCGCCCATTACTGTTGTTCTCCACCAAACGCCTCGTGTCAAATAGAAGTATGGATTTGTGGAACGTAACAGTTTGCTCGAAGGGATCTAATACCATAAAACCAGAATAAAGCATGCCCGTATAAGTTAACCTCTTCTCAGGAATAAAAGTACAAAATAAATACTCTAACAGCACTCATTTCACTTTAATAGCACACAGTACTTTTGAATTAAACGCAAAAAGAAACTTAGGGTGAGGGTGGGGGTTGGAAGAGTTTTGCAACATTCCCCGCATCTCAACACCACGCTCCACATTCACACTAACACCCCATCCCCCACCCTCACTCCCGCCCCACATCCCCGGTCCCAACCCCCACCCCGGCTTATCTCGCAAACGGCCTGAGTCAGTCCTGGCAACTAGACGCTTTTCTTCACTGCACCGTTGGTGCCCTTGTTGCTGTTGGAGTCCTCGAAGTTCCAGTCAATGGGGTTCATCATCTGGGCCGTCTTCTTGTAGGTCCAGTAGGGAGTCATGATGAAGGTCACGGCTGCCAGTTCCACGTAGAGCTGTACGAATATGGCTGTGGGCATGGCGGACCAGATCCTTGGCCAGTATTGGTAGGTGCTCCACCACAGGTAGCACTCGACCAGGGAGCGGCAGTGGAAGGTGTGCACCAGGAGGAACTGGTTGGCTCGCCACAGCAGCGTGCGCTCCTGTCCGCACTTGAGCAGAGTCCAGCACAGCGCCGAGAAGGGCGTGGACATCTCCAGGATGAGTCCCTTGACGGCGAAGAAGTGCGAGCTCTCGATGAAGAGCGTGGAGGCGAAGCCACCCAAGGACAGCCAGTGGTGGATATTGAGCAGTAGGTTCATCTTGCGGTAGTACAAGTCCGATAGCAGCAGCGCACTGCACTCGAAGATGAAGAACCTGGAAGGAGTAACATCGCAAGATACAACAGCAACGACTACGATGGCGACGGCGACGTCAACAAGGACGACGACAATGACAACAACGCTGTTGCTGCTAGTAATGATGATGAGACGGCGATGACGACAACGACGTTAACGACGACGTTAACGACGACGTTAACGACGACGTTAACGACGACGTTAACGACGACGACGACGACGATGATGATGATGAAGATGAAGATGAAGATGAAGATGACGACGACGA
>JAWQFJ010034338.1:0-30000 GCA_034096865.1 Theodoxus fluviatilis | reverse complement strand
ATACACATGTCACTAGGTATTTGTGTACTTTGTAAGAAATACACATGTCACTAGGTATTTGTGTACTTTGTAAGAAATACACATGTCACTAGGTATTTGTGAACTTTGTAAGAAATACACATGTCACTAGGTATTTGTGTACTTTGTAAGAAATACACATGTCACTAGGTATTTGTGAACTTTGTAAGAAATACACATGTCACTAGGTATTTGTGTACTTTGTAAGAAATACACATGTCACTAGGTATTTGTGTACTTTATAAGAAATACACATGTCACTAGGTATTTGTGTACTTTGTAAGAAATACACATGTCACTAGGTATTTGTGTACTTTGTAAGAAATACACATGTCACTAGGTATTTGTGTACTTTGTAAGAAATACACATGTCACAGGTATTTGTGTACTTTGTAAGAAATACACATGTCACTAGGTATTTGTGTACTTTGTAAGAAATACACATGTCACTAGGTATTTGTGTACTTTGTAAGAAATACACATGTCACTAGGTATTTGTGTACTTTGTAAGAAATACACATGTCACTAGGTATTTGTGTACTTTGTAAGAAATACACATGTCACTAGGTATTTGTGTACTTTGTAAGAAATACACATGTCACTAGGTATTTGTGTACTTTGTAAGAAATACACATGTCACTGGGTATTTGTGTACTTTGTAAGAAATACACATGTCACTAGGTATTTGTGTACTTTGTAAGAAATACACATGTCACTAGGTATTTGTGTACTTTGTAAGAAATACACATGTCACTGGGTATTTGTGTACTTTGTAAGAAATACACATGTCACTGGGTATTTGTGTACTTTGTAAGAAATACACATGTCACTAGGTATTTGTGTACTTTGTAAGAAATACACATGTCACTGGGTATTTGTGTACTTTGTAAGAAATACACATGTCACTAGGTATTTGTGTACTTTGTAAGAAATACACATGTCACTAGGGATTTGTGTACTTTGTAAGAAATACACATGTCACTAGGTATTTGTGTACTTTGTAAGAAATACACATGTCACTAGGTATTTGTGTACTTTGTAAGAAATACACATGTCACTAGGTATTTGTGTACTTTGTAAGAAATACACATGTCACTAGGTATTTGTGTACTTTGTAAGAAATACACATGTCACAAGGTATTTGTGTACTTTGTAAGAAATACACATGTCACTAGGTATTTGTGTACTTTGTAAGAAATACACATGTCACTAGGTATTTGTGTACTTTGTAAGAAATACACATGTCACTAGGTATTTGTGTACTTTGTAAGAAATACACATGTCACTAGGTATTTGTGTACTTTGTAAGAAATACACATGTCACTAGTGTATTTGTGTACTTTGTAAGAAATACACATGTCACTAGGTATTTGTGTACTTTGTAAGAAATACACATGTCACTGGGTATTTGTGTACTTTGTAAGAAATACACATGTCACTAGGTATTTGTGTACTTTGTAAGAAATACACATGTCACTAGGTATTTGTGTACTTTGTAAGAAATACACATGTCACTAGGTATTTGTGTACTTTGTAAGAAGTACACATGTCACTAGGTATTTGTGTACTTTGTAAAAAATACACATGTCACTAGGTATTTGTATACTTTGTAAGAAATACACATGTCACTAGGTATTTGTGTACTTTGTAAGAAATACACATGTCACTAGGTATTTGTGTACTTTGTAAGAAATACACATGTCACTAGGTATTTGTGTACTTTGTAAGAAATACACATGTCACTAGGTATTTGTGTACTTTGTAAGAAATACACATGTCACTAGGTATTTGTGTACTTTGTAAGAAATACACATGTCACTAGGTATTTGTGTACTTTGTAAGAAATACACATGTCACTAGGTATTTGTGTACTTTGTAAGAAATACACATGTCACTGGGGATATGCGTGCCGTTACAGAGGTACGCGAGTCACTGTGAATGTAATTGTACCATTACAGAGGTACGCGAGTCACTGTGAATGTAAGTGTACCGTTACAGAGGTACGCGAGTCACTGTGAATGTAAGTGTACCGTTACAGAGGTACACGAGTCACTGTGAATGTAAGTGTACCGTTACAGAGGTACGCGAGTCACTGTGAATGTAAGTGTACCGTTACAGAGGTACACGAGTCACTGGGAATGTAAGTGTACCGTTACAGAGGTACGCGAGTCACTGTGAATGTAAGTGTACCGTTACAGAGGTACGCGAGTCACTGTGAATGTAAGTGTACCGTTACAGAGGTACGCGAGTCACTGTGAATGTAAGTGTACCGTTACAGAGGTACGCGAGTCACTGTGAATGTAAGTGTACCGTTACAGAGGTACACGAGTCACTGGGAATGTAAGTGTACCGTTACAGAGGTACGCGAGTCACTGTGGGAGTAACTGTACCGTTACAGAGGTACGCGAGTCACTGTGAATGTAAGTGTACCGTTACAGAAGTACACGAGTCACTGTGAATGTAAGTGTACCGTTACAGAGGTACGCGAGTCACGGTGAATGTAAGTGTACCGTTACAGAGGTACGCGAGTCACTGTGGGTGTAAGTGTACCGTTACAGAGGTACACGAGTCACTGTTAGCTGTACCGTTACAGAGGTACACGAGTCACTGTTAGCTGTACCGTTACAGAGGTACACGAGTCACTGTGGGTGTAAGTGTACCGTTACAGAGGTACACGAGTCACTGTTAGCTGTACCGTTACAGAGGTACACGAGTCACTGTGGGTGTAAGTGTACCGTTACAGAGGTACACGAGTCACGGTGGATGTAAGTGTACCGTTACAGAGGTACACGAGTCACTGGGAATGTAAGTGTACCGTTACAGAGGTACACGAGTCACTGTGAATGTAAGTGTACCGTTACAGAGGTACGCGAGTCACTGTGGGTGTAAGTGTACCGTTACAGAGGTACACGAGTCACTGGGAATGTAAGTGTACCGTTACAGAGGTACACGAGTCACTGTGAATGTAAGTGTACCGTTACAGAGGTACGCGAGTCACTGTGGATGTAATTGTACCGTTACAGAGGTACACGAGTCACTCTGGATGTAATTGTACCGTTACAGAGGTACGCGAGTCACTCTGGATGTAATTGTACCGTTACAGAGGTACACGAGTCACTGGGAATGTAAGTGTACCGTTACAGAGGTACGCGAGTCACTGTGAATGTAAGTGTACCGTTACAGAGGTACGCGAGTCACTGTGAATGTAAGTGTACCGTTACAGAGGTACGCGAGTCACTGTGAATGTAAGTGTACCGTTACAGAGGTACGCGAGTCACTGTGAATGTAAGTGTACCGTTACAGAGGTACACGAGTCACTGGGAATGTAAGTGTACCGTTACAGAGGTACGCGAGTCACTGTGGGTGTAACTGTACCGTTACAGAGGTACGCGAGTCACTGTGAATGTAAGTGTACCGTTACAGAGGTACACGAGTCACTGTGAATGTAAGTGTACCGTTACAGAGGTACGCGAGTCACGGTGAATGTAAGTGTACCGTTACAGAGGTACGCGAGTCACTGTGGGTGTAAGTGTACCGTTACAGAGGTACACGAGTCACTGTTAGCTGTACCGTTACAGAGGTACACGAGTCACTGTTAGCTGTACCGTTACAGAGGTACACGAGTCACTGTGGGTGTAAGTGTACCGTTACAGAGGTACACGAGTCACTGTTAGCTGTACCGTTACAGAGGTACACGAGTCACTGTGGGTGTAAGTGTACCGTTACAGAGGTACACGAGTCACGGTGGATGTAAGTGTACCGTTACAGAGGTACACGAGTCACTGGGAATGTAAGTGTACCGTTACAGAGGTACACGAGTCACTGTGAATGTAAGTGTACCGTTACAGAGGTACGCGAGTCACTGTGGGTGTAAGTGTACCGTTACAGAGGTACACGAGTCACTGGGAATGTAAGTGTACCGTTACAGAGGTACACGAGTCACTGTGAATGTAAGTGTACCGTTACAGAGGTACGCGAGTCACTGTGGGTGTAATTGTACCGTTACAGAGGTACACGAGTCACTGTGAATGTAAGTGTACCGTTACAGAGGTTCGCGAGTCACTGTGGGTGTAATTGTACCGTTACAGAGGTACACGAGTCACTGGGAATGTAAGTGTACCGTTACAGAGGTACGCGAGTCACTGTGAATGTAAGTGTACCGTTACAGAGGTACGCGAGTCACTGTGAATGTAAGTGTACCGTTACAGAGGTACGCGAGTCACTGTGGGTGTAACTGTACTGTTACAGAGATATACGAGTCACTGTGAATTTAAGTGTACCGTTACAGAGGTACGCGAGTCACTGTGGGTGTAACTGTACCGTTACAGAGGTACACGAGTCACTGTTAGCTGTAACGTTACATAGGTACACGAGTCACTGAGAATGTAACTGTACCGTTACAGAGGTACACAAGTCACTGTGGATGTAAGTGTAGCGTTACAGAGGTACACGAGTCACTGTTAGCTGTACCGCTACAGAGGTACACGAGTCACTGTTAGCTGTACCGCTACAGAGGTATAAGAGTCACTCTGGATGTAAGTGTACCGTTACAGAGGTACACGAGTCACTGTTAGCTGTACCGTTACAGAGGCACACGAGTCACTGTGAATGTAACTACCGTTACAGAGATACACGAGTCACTGTTAGCTGTACCATTACAGTGGTACACGAGTCACTGTTAGCTGTACCGTTACAGAGGTACACGAGTCACTGTGGATGTAACTGTACTGTTACAGAGGCACACGAGTCACTGTTAGCTGTACCGTTACAGAGGTACACGAGTCACCGTGGATGTAACTGTACTGTTACAGAGGCACACGAGTCACTGTGGTGGTTACTGTACCGTTACAGAGGTACACATGCAACCACCACGAGCGCAAGGAATGGTGCACCAAGGAGCACACGCTGACCGTGGCACTGCACCCGACTCTCAAACGCAACAGTTTGGTACCCCTGCTCTTCCAGTTCGCCATCAAGAACGTGTCCAAGGAACTCATTCCAACCGAAGGTAGGCAGCCATGCTGTCGGTTCTGCCTGACCTGCGCGACACAAGCGTGAACCAATAAAGTGCCGTGCAATGCAATGTAATGCAAGTCTTGCTATTGGAAGGACTTTCGAATGCAGGCTGTCTGCGTGTGATTGGTGCATTACTTGATCAGTTTGTTGAGATTCGTAGGCATTTTTCAAAGACAAAAATGACATACGATAAAATGACAGATTAAGAAAAGTTGAGATACACGTGTCTGTAAATGCATCCATCCGAATTTATCGCGAATGAGCACCAGCTGATTCTAATTAACATGAAGTTTGAGCGATGCAGCCAATCGGCAAATATGATGCTGCACAGATAACTTCTATGGTAACAGCGCTTGTTTCTATAGTCTTAGCATGTCAGGCGATATGATGCTGCACAGATAACTTCTATGGTAACAGCGCTTGTTTCTATAGTCTTAGCATGTTAGGCGATATGATGCTGCACAGATAGCTTCTATGGTAACAGCGCTTGTTTCTATAGTCGTAGCATGTCAGGCGATATGATGCTGCACAGATAACTTCTATGGTAACAGCGCTTGTTTCTATAGTCTTAGCATGTCAGGCGATATGATGCTGCACAGATAACTTCTATGGTAACAGCGCTTGTTTCTATAGTCTTAGCATGTCAGGCGATATGATGCTGCACAGATAACTTCTATGGTAACAGCGCTTGTTTCTATAGTCGTAGCATGTCAGGCGATATGATGCTGCACAGATAACTTCTATGGTAACAGCGCTTGTTTCTATAGTCTTAGCAAGTCAGGCGATATGATGCTGCACAGAAAACTTCTATGGTAACAGCGCTTGTTTCTATAGTCTTAGCATGTCAGGCGATATGATGCTGCACAGACAACTTCTATGGTAACAGCGCTTGTTTCTATAGTCTTAGCATGTCAGGCGATATGATGCTGCACAGATAACTTCTATAGTAACAGCGCTTGTTTCTATAGTCTTCAACTTCTATGGTAACAGCGCTTGTTTCTATAGTCTTAGCATGTAGGGCGATATGATGCTGCACAGACAACTTCTATAGTAACAGCGCTTGTTTCTATAGTCTTAGCATGTCAGGCGATATGATGCTGCACAGATAACTTCTATGGTAACAGCGCTTGTTTCTATAGTCTTAGCATGTCAGGCGATATGATGCTGCACAGACAACTTCTATGGTAACAGCGCTTGTTTCTATAGTCTTAGCATGTCAGGCGATATGATGCTGCACAGATAACTTCTATGGTAACAGCGCTTGTTTCTATAGTCTTAGCATGTAGGGCGATATGATACCCCAAAAACCAAATCCAGTGTGTTGCAAAACAACACAGGCCAATGTCATGCTACTCAACTCAATCTAAAACATAAACACACGCTGTCTTTTTTCGCAGGAGTGTCTGAGTAGCTTCTGTAGCCGCTAAGGCAACGGGAACATTCCTTTCCGTCTTACAAAAAACAAACAAACAAACGAACAAATAATGACAGATTGAAATAGGATTCTGGTGTGGACTGGCAGTTTTGCATTAATTATTTTTCGGTACTTTTCACTATGTGTGTGTGTGTGTGTGTGTGCGTGCGTGCGTGCGTACGTGCGTGCGTGCGTGAGTGTGTGTGTGTGCGTGCATGCATGTTTGTGTGTGCATGTGTATGTGCATGTGCGTGCATGCAGACGCACAGACGCTACCAAGTACCACAGTCAAAACGTTTGTTCTCTACGTGTGCAGATCTCAACTGCTTTTTCTTACACTGTCTTTCCTTGCACCTGCGACTGCTGGATTTCTCGTTCTCTGCCTGTGCCTATCTCCAGTCTACATGGACTCCTACGTGCAGTGCGGGGAGGTATACCTGTTGGAGCCTGGGACCAGCATGACTGTGCACTCCAGAAGAGACCCCGTGGTTAACAGACTTCCACAGGTGTGTGAGATTGTGGTGCTCAGCCTCTCCACTGAGGACTACGAGGAGGTCTGCGTCTCCAGCACATCCTTCTACATCCACAGCTGCGGTACCTCCCTCAACGTCACCGGCGTCTCGGAACTCTTCTACGAAGGACCCTTCCGCGTGAGTGTCACCTATTATTACCAGTGTCATAGGCTAGACGGTGGTTAATCCCGAAAGGCGCCTACTCACGCACCGGTTGACCCCCGATTTTGCTGCCGATCCGGTCAAGAATCGGAACGGTTGATTCATTTGCATACAATCCGGCCCGATTCTTGTCAGTAGGGCAGGCTCTATTCCCCGACCTGGTCCCGACCGATTCCTATGCCGGGCGACGCGAGAACGAGGCATGGAGCCTCGTTGTCGCGTTCTGGCGACAAGTTGCAAAATTAAATGGCGGGCCTGTCTACGCTTCGCACAGAAAACGCTGTATTTGGGGATACTAGAAACCCATCCAAAGAAAATGTAAGCCATGAACAGCATTAATTTATCAAAGATGTATGTTGAATGCATCAATAGGTCGTGAAAGCTCCTACATTTTAAAATTGGAAATGCGGGTCAATGCATCCACACAGTCGGCACGGCTCGACTGATTAATCGTTGCATGTGGCTCTCAACCCCATTTTTACACGCACAGTCAGACCGGATCGGGAGCAAAATCGGCTTGAAAAACGGTACGTGTGTAGGAGCCTGAACGGTGGAGTTCGACCTATTAACATATGCATGAGATGACGTTTTCACCCGCCAAATCAGGCTGAGACGACTTTTCCCCCGCGTACTCTTGTTATCTGAACTGTGATTAGTCGGCTGTAACGGTAAGCGTTTCGTGAAATCTCGGACCCAAAGATTGGTGTATTTGTTGCGTGTGATTATACAAACATTTTAAGAGGAAACTATCATTTGATCGGTAAATAAGAAGATCACAGACAAGAAAACATATTTAACTAGTGAAAACGTCATGTCGTTCATATGCAAGAAGGTCACGCTCCACGTTTCAGGATAAACCAGCGTCTAGCCTATGACACTAAGCCAGAGGAAAGTGATGTCACCTTGTATTGACGCCTTGGCTAGTCTAGATCAGTGTCCTTACAAACGTTTACACTTACATGAATGTTCAGTCACGCATGAACACGCATAAACACACGCAATACTCAAACAGACATATGCATTCTCATCCCAAGGCAGTAAGACTGCCTACTGTGATCACAGCACGATACAAAGTTTTGACGACTAGTGTGCAGTGATTCTCTGAATTTTACCCCCTAAACTTCAAATTCATAATAAGTTTAAAAGAAAAATATTGATCCGAAAAAATGTTTTCCCCATTATAATGTATTGTATCTGCCTCAATCATGCAGCATTCACATATAATTGGGAACAATTGATTTCACCTACTACTTCACATAATCTTCAAGGCCCCGGAAACCGTCTTTGATTGTCTTTACTGGCGTCGACGAATTTGATTTTTTATTTATTTTAAGAGCCCGATAATACACGTATCTTCTCAACTTTTGCTACCATTTTCGAAAAATGAAAAGATCGTCAGAGGCACGAATGCTGTGTGTGACTGGTATCACAACAAAATACAAAAGGGTGTAAGTCGCTATAAAAAACCACACCTTTACCTTTACCTTTACAATCAATCTGCGTAGAATCGACGAACCCTCTGTCGAGGCCGAACGTTTCTTGTCGTCTATTTCAAGTCGAAAAGGGTTTTTCAGATCTATCAATATGTCGACCAATCTTTTAGTTAGGCCGAACGTTTTATGTCAAGTCAACTGGTCGTCCCAAATTGAGTCAGTCTGACACTTCAGTCAAAAAAGAGATACCGTAGGACTTGCACCGGGTGTGTGTGTGTGTGTGTGTGTGTGTGCGTGCGTGCGTGTGTGTGTGTGTGTGTGTGTGTGTGTGTGTGTATGTGTGTGTGTGTGGGTGAGTGTGTGTGTGTGTGTGTGTGTGTGTGTGTGTGTGTGTGTGTGTGTGTGTGTGTGATTTAGCAACTTTGAAAGTTTACTCGATTCAGAAAGTAAAACTATCACAGCACGTGTTTTGTTGAGTTTCAAGTTTCAAATACATGTATAAAGATAAACTTTTTTTTGCGTGTACGAGAGGACCGAAGAGAAATTAGTTGACAAATGAATATATAAATTACAAACTTCCTTGTTTGTTACACTCAATACAGGAACTGAGTGCTTTTCAGAGCGTTGTTTAGTCGGTAGGTATCTGCATCTTTTCTGTAATAACCTCTTATAAAGGTTTACTGTGACTACTGTCTGAAACAGTTAAAGGAAATGTACTGTTGCTCCATCATCCTCCCCCTCCTCCCCCTCCTGCTCCTCCTCCCCCTCCTCCTCCTCCCCCTCCTCCCCTCCTACTCCTCCCCCCCCTCCTCCTCCTCCCCCTCCTCCTCCTTCTCCTCCCCCTCCTTCTCCTCCCCCTCCTGCTCCCTCCTACTCCTCCTCCCCCTCCTCCCCCTCCTCCTCCTCCTCCCCCTCCTCCTCCTCCCCCTCCTCCCCCTCCTCCTCCTCCTTCCCTCTCGCCGCCGCCGCCGCCGCCGCACCAGCCATCACCACCACCACCACCATCATCATCATCATCATCATCATCATCATCATCATCATCATCATCATCATCATCATCATCATCATCATCATCATCATCATCATTATCATCATCATCATCAGCAGCAGCAGCAGCAGCAGCAGCAGCAGCAGCAGCAGCAACATCAGCATCATCATCATCATCATCATCACCAGCACCAACAACAACAATACAACGACTGGTAAAAGAGAATATGATTGATTTGTTCTTTCCAGCCTCACTAAAAATTGTACTTTGGTGAAATATCCATTTTACTGCCTACGTAGTATACATGTTACTTTTATGTAAATGAAAAAAAAACCTGTTGCGTATTGGACAGTGTATCTTATAGGTCAGGTGTTATTTACAGAAGTCTCTGTCGCTGTGCGTGTTGCATAAGTTGTGTTCTAAGCCTGTTTATTGTTCAGCTGTTTGCTTGTTATATAACCTGTTTGTTGTTCACCTGTAGCATAATGGAGTCGGACGCGTATGTGCAGTTTGGTGTCGTGTATCGTCGTGTGTTGAGTAGTTGTGAGTATCAGACACAACGGTGTGGCTGAGGTGTTGTGCTTCGAGCACAATGCGTCTTCGTGCAGTGAATGTGTAGAGTTGTAAATACCATGCAGATGTGTGAAGCCGACATGCTTGCAACAGTTAGCGGAGGCGAGTTTCCCAAGGCTGCGGATATGCAACCCACAGCAATGCAGAAGGCATTTTCGCTCTTGTTTTTAAGCGATCGCTTTAATCATCCGCAACGTCCAATCAGCCAGTACGTGCAATAAATCCGTTTCCAAATTCAGACTGGATTTTTGTCCCAAGTTTGATATCGTCTCCGGTGTGATTACAGCGATCACTTTAATATATTACAGGAAACGCCCTTTGGATTGCATTGGATTGCTTTGGATTGCTTTGGATTGCTTTGGATTGCTTTGGATTGCTTTGAATTGCTTTGGGTTGCATTGAATTGCTTTGGGTTGCTTTGGGTTGCTTTGGATTGCATTGGATTGCATTGAATTGCTTTGGGTTGCTTTGGATTGCTTTGGATTGCATTGGATTGTTTTGAATTGCTTTGGATTGCATGGGTTGCATTGGATTTCATTGGATTGCTTTGAATTGCTTTGGATTGCATTGGATTGCATTGGATTGCTTTGGATTGCTTTGGATTGCTTTGGATTGCAATTGATATCTTTGGATTGCATTGGGTTGCTTTGGATTGCTTTGGATTGCTTTGGATTGCATTGGATTGCTTTGGATTGCTTTGGATTGCTTTGGATTGCAATTGATATCTTTGGATTGCATTGGATTGCTTTGGATTGCTTTGGATTGCTTTGGATGGCTTTGGATTGCTTTGGATTGCTTTGGATTGCTTTGGATTGCTTTGGATTGCTTTGGATTGCTTTGGATTGCATACCCATAGTCTGGGAAACCCGCCTCAGCTGTCCAACGTATGTGTAGTGCGATGGCTTCTGTGCAGCTTCTTGTGGTTCATAAGTTTCTGGGCATGTGGATACTTGGCGAACAGTGGGTCGTTGCGCGTGGGTTGGGCTTGATCTCCTAGGGTGGTTTGAAAGCACGGTTGGGTTTGTAACATCTTACCCTTTCCCGGAACGCCTTGTGGCCTCTTTGGCTGCTTGGGGCCGCCCCTGGCTGAGGTTCTGAGTACTCTCCTGAAGCCCAGTAGCTAGGGGTTCCAGCTGATGAGATTGGCACTGAGCCGCTCCTGCCGTATGCTAAAGGTAAAGATCTGGTTTTATTAAAGCGAGTTATCTCCCATTCAGTGCCTCAAACCGCTTTACACTTTGCCCACTCCGCTCTCACTCAGTGCTGGCCCATGGCCGCATACAAGCGTTAAGCCCGTTGTACACGAGGCGATTCTACCCTGGCGTTCTCGCAAGCGTCATTGTGGCAGCCAATCACGGCTGGCAATAGTGGAGCAAAGGCGTCAGTAACGCTCTGCCATTGGGAGATATTTTAGTCAGTCCGTGTGTGGCGTGTGGAATTGCCTCGTGTGCGAAGGCCTAATCGCTCTAGTAGTACAGTGGTTAAGACGCTCGCCTTGCGGCTAGCGGGTGCAGTGTTCAGTTCTGCACGGATTCTAGAGTTGCATCCTTGGGCAAGGTGCTTAACCCGCATTGCCTCTCCTACCGAGGAGTAAAACCGGGTAGTGGGCGCTGCGCTGGGGCGACCGGGGGTGAAAGTTCCCCAAAACAAAATTCTCGTGTGAGCAAGAAATAAAATTGTTAGGAAAATTGTTGTTAGGAATGTGCCATCATTGCCCACTCAGGTACCAGGTTTTTATACTGGTTGGGAAGAAGCTATGTGAATATAAGCTTCTTGCTCGAGGATGCAACTCTGTGAACCGCGCAGCTTCGAACGCCGCACCCACTAGTCGCAAGCGACTGCAGGTCAAGGACGCTAAAGGCCGTCGTACACGAGGCGATTTTACCCTGGCGTACTCGCAAGCGTCATTGTGCCAGCCAATCACGGCTGGCAATAGGGGAGCAAGAGCGTCAGTAGCGCTCTGCCATTGGGAGATATTTTTGTCAGTCCGTGTGTGGCGTGTAGAATTGCCTCGTGTGCGAAGGCCTTAACCACTCGGTTGCAGTGGGATACCGTGGTCGGGTTGGTAGTGCACCTGACCTGCGGTCGCTTGCGGCTGAAGGGTACGGCGTTCGAAACTGCTCGGTTCACAGAGTTGCATCCTTCAGTAAGTTGCTTAACTTACACTGCTTTTCCCCACCCACCCAGGAGAAAAACCAGGTACTTGTTAAGGCATACTACGATTAACCCCTGTATGCGGCTGTGAGCCAGCATCGATTGCGATACTCCCCAGGGAGTGGAGTTGGTGCTGGTACCTGCCCGTGTGTGTGCTATATGTATGTCACTGTGTTTTTTGTCAGTTGCCATGGACAGTTTAATCATGCGGCCCAGTGATCAGGGGGTAAAGTGTAAAGTGGTTTGAGACCCAGACATGGGTGATAAGTCGTTGTGTTAAAAACAAACTTATCCTTTTTGGGGGGTCACGCTTGTAACTTTTTGGAGGATGCCCAACGTGTGTGTGCAGGTACTGGACTGCACGAGCCCCATCCTGGTGGAGGAATTCTGCTCCCAGGGCAGGACTCTCTCCCTCCGTCTGCATCGCTGGAACAACAGTTACCCCTCCTCCAAGTTCTCCCTCACCATCGCCAGCAAGCGCCATCCTCGTGAGTTCTCGTTCTTCCTGTCACCCTTTCCCCCCTCGTGGTTTGGCGGGAAAGAAAAACCTGCCATGTTTCCTGTGCAATTCCTCAAAGGCGAATGACTTGAGTACAGGACTTCGCTTGAATAAATTCCATTACAAATGACTTGTGATTCTATAATTATGCTCTACGATAGAACATGAAGAAGAAAAATTGTCAACCTTCCGTATTCCTTACTCTTGTCCTATTATCCTTTTAACTATATGAACCCTTACTCTTCTTCACGCTTTCTCTCTTCAACCCTCCGTGGACTAGAGAGTTAGATTAGACTCAACACGTCTCTATGCTGATTCGTCAGAGGCGATTAACTAGGTAAATTCAGACTTGCTTTTACTCCATTCAACTCAGGAGATTTGTATTATCAATTGCCTTTCATAGACTACAAATGTTGAGAAGCCGTGAAATTTCACTAGTCATCATCATCATCATCATCATCATCATCATCATCATCATCATCATCATCATCATCATCATCATCATCATCATCATCATCATCATCCTTTCTCCCTTCGTGCAGGCTGGGAGGACGAGTACGCCCTGCGATGGGAGGAGCGGGCTCTGGCAGCCATCAAGGGGTTAACCATTGCTGTGGCCACCATCGACACCACAGTAGCCCTGGCTGCAGTGGTGTTAACCCTTCTCATCAAGCATCCTCGAGGGGTATGGAAAGGCTGGGCACAGTCCATTCAGAAAGAGCGACAGGCAGCGGCCTTCGTGGCCAGTGAATGTGAGTTGACTTTTTAGACATCTGCTGATGTGTGTAGGCTTTGGTGAAATTAGCACATTTCCTTTTTCCCCAACTTACAATCCAGTTGTGCAGGTATCCATCCATCAATGCACTTGTATTCATCCATGCAGGGAACTATCAAATTTCTCTAATACATATTTGGAAGTGCTCTAAACTGTTAATCTATCGATTACTCGATGGTGTATCAAATGTCTGACTCACACTTTGCTTCTGCATGTTTGTACACATATTGTTCTGTCCTTTATGGTATCGAACACTTTGTAGTTTCAATCAGCTAGCGTATTAATTCAAATAAGAATTTTTTCCCCTTTCATTGGTTTTACGTATATATAAACAACATTAATCGGTCTGCTGGAAAAAAAACTATCTTTTAAACATAAATGCAGAATCACATTTAATATTTTACCTGTATCCTATTATTTTTACTGGGGTTGATGTTCGTTCTGTTTTATTGTTACATATCTGATGATATCGTCTGTTGCTTTCTTTGTGCCCTGTCGGCATTACCTGATTCTATATGCATAGTTCCTCCTGCCCCGTTATCGCCATCTTCATCTCTGTCCTCGCAGCTTATCCCGAAGTGCTGATGCCTGCAGCCGAGAGCGGATGTGCGGCGAAGGTGTAAGCTGTGACGTCACAGCAGTCAGCCCTTTGGGGGTAACTCGGCAGTCTGACTAAAGACCTGCTGCACGGGGAGCTGTCATGAACCCGGATGTGTTCAGTTTGCAGAGATCTTGAATGTTGAACCAATGTCCCATATAAGGAGATTGTTTACCGTGAAATCTTATTTGTAGATGTTTAGTGGTACTAGGCACACTCGGGGAAGTATGTCGTCTGTTGTGAGTATTTATCAACCGTAGAATTGTATAGCAGTTAGTTACATTGCAAATAACAAGGACTTTCGTGGTCTTTGAAAATAATGAGGATGGAGGTGTACTACTTTGTGAAAGTTATCCTGATCAATATGCGTTTGTCGGGACCTTCCAAAATTTTTCGTTTTGTTGAAATATTATCTACAGGTACTTTCGTGAGAATCTCAATCTCAGTCGCAGGCTCAGTCTCAGCCTCAGTCTGTCTCTCTGTCTGTCTCTCCCTCTCCCCCCCCCCTCTCTCTCTCTCTCTCTCTCTCTCTCTCTCATACTTGCGCGCGTGTTTGCAAAGGAAGGCTTCCAGATGTTCAAAATGTTTCATTCTTGGAATCGCTTTGTTTTTTCGCACATTTAAAGGTTGAACTTTGCCTTAATTTCCCACCTGTTTAATTAAGGAAAGTGAAGTAACGCACAGACGTTCAACTAGAGGAACATTTTCTCAATACATTATCAGTTATATACGTGTTCATGATCTTTTTTAAATAAAGAAAGTAATCTAAATTATTTTGTCGAGAGGCATACAGTGTCGCAGTGAAATGAGAGTTCCAACAAAACGTCCCTGTTTTCAGTGAGTTACAGTTACCTTTATATCCGCAGGGTTCAGACTGCACTTTCATGTTTTAATGGATATACATGTATGTGACGCTAATACTTTCGTCGCTATGAACTTAACGTAGGCAAGTAACATCGCTGCGCATTATGACTCGATTGCCCGAGTTCTGGGGATCAATGAATAAGCCAACAAAATAAATGTTAATATATTTTAATCACAAAATAACAAAACTAGAAACTTTTACAGGAATCCGCCCGCAAGCACCGCAAAATTTCACACTGCAAACACAGTGCTCAGTAATTTCACAGCAATTTCAATATCTGTGTCTGCTTGCATTGCGGGACACTAAGAATCTGCAAACACGGCAGTAATATCGAAAACTGCAATACCAGCAATTTTAATCCATGTGCCCGCGAACACCGCGGAACACTAATAGACATGTAAACCCAGCGAGTCTGCTTACACATCATGAAAAAAAAGGCCGGCTCCCCAACAGCACAACAACCGGGCTGTCCTACATGTTCATGACGTGATGGAGACCGTCGAACCCTCAAACCTCAGTCCATTCGTATTGAAATTTGACTGACGCAGCACAAAAGACTCGAATGCCACGTGAAAAACAAACAACTGACTCAACAAAAAAATGCCGCCCTCGCCATGGGAACCAGGCGCAGCGCACGACACCTCCGCTGGCCAAAGCCTATTTGCAATGATATTGCATTATGTGTCTCAGTGGGGGTCTTGTTTGTCGAAGCCTACTTCACATGTAAGCTATATGAATACGTTACTATCGTGCAGGTGTTGATGAAAAGCCGTTGCAATTGTGGAATGTTGCCCCTTTGAAGCGAGGACATCGCAGGCGATACTCTTTAAGAATGATTTCTGCAGGTTATTTGTCATCAAACTGAATTCCCCAATCGGCCGACTCCTGCTGACATCATGAAAGTTTACTTCACAAAAAGAATTAGTATCACGAGAAATATACGAGGTGTATTCGGAATGTTTCCCTCTCTTCTTTTTTGATATAAAACAACTACTGCCCATGATACTTTTAATTAAAACCGTCGAACGGTAAGTTTATCTTTCAATTTTGTCATGTCTGACGAAGACAATTTTCGTCGGAAATTTGGTCACCTGTCATTTGCACCACTCCCCCTTTTAAAACCTGTCTTTGTATGAACGCTAGCCTACGTTTCATCAATATGACCAAGAACTGTACCGCCTTTTGTGTGCTTTGCGACTGCACTTAAGCTTTGTAAATAATTAAAGACATCTTGTAAGAGGTTTTCATTTTTGGGTACATGTTGTTGTACAGTTGTGTAACAGGCCTCGCCTCTTGTAGCAGGAGAAACATGTTGATTGTTTTAGACGTTTATGAAATTAAAAAGTTTAGTTAGTAGACAGTATTTTTGTGAATGTTTTCAATCTGTCAGTTAATGTGTGTGCACTTGTGCGTAGGCCTACGTACGTGTGTGTAGTTATACAAACATGTGCGTGCTTTGTATGTGTGTGTGTGTATGCGTAAGTGTGTGCATGCGTGTGTGTGTGTATGCGCGCGCACGCGTGTGTACGCAGATGTTTGCAGGAGTTAATTCCCTTTGCAGATCATAGTCGTCTTTCGACGTCGTTTTACTGCAATGAAGTTGAAACGAGCGCAAACTGCTTCAAGGACGAAACACAAGACGAAGACAACACCAGCAAACATTCTTTCCATGGTTGATTTATTTATCACAGTTACGTATTGCAGAAGGAGAAATCTATATGAGCCGCCAAGGTTATGGAGACACACGGCAAATCCCAAACTGGATGCAGTGTCACACAGGACTACCAGGACCAAGGCCACCGACAATCTCACCCAAGCTTTGAAGCACACGATCGGTCACTTTACACATCAGCACATTATATGAAATAACTGACAACACCTCATTTTCATGGTACATGATCAGTGTGAGGAAAGTAAACGCAGAGTAAGTTTTCTATCCAACCCATCCCGTATTAGGCCTACAAATACTTTGCATTATGTTTATTATCATACAATACAGGATTCAGAAATGAAAACAAAATGCATTGCAAAAGAAGCCAAAGGATACAGTACAAAATCTTGTAAATGGATTCAGGAAATGTCTAAATAAACAAAGTCAGCAGTTGTGTATGATATGCTGGGGTGTGCTTCTCTTTAAATGATATCGAAATTCCTCGATTAAAAAAATCGGTCTGAATGTTCTGTTTGGTTGTGTCGTAAGACAAAAGGGAAGAGCACCTAAACAGATTTCAAGAGAATCCAAACACAGGTCAAACAATGGAGATAATATGTATGTATGGACATGATTTTAACATATTAGATATTAACCTTTCAAACACTTCATACGAAAACCTCTCGCCTCGGTATTAGTAAATATTACAACTACAAAACTGTGTTAGAGCGATCACACACACCTTATTCACGAGACAGACTCCTGTAGAATTTTGAGCACATCTAATTGGAAGATTTTGTTTGTTGAAGTTGCAGGCAGGGATATACCAACTTCTCATTCTAGTACATACCAGCGATGACAATATTTTTCTCTGGCATATCCGAATGATGACATCCTTATGGAAAGTTGTATACAGAGTGGTCAGCATTCAATCAGCTAAGTTTCCCTGCATACGGCTTCGAACGATGCAGACACAATTAACCGTTCGCAGCCCCGCTCACCGCGCGCACCGCCAGCCAATCGGCGCACGTGTACTTGTCATGCAGTTCATCGCCAGCCAATCGGCGCACGTGTACTTGTCATGCAGTTCATCGCCAGCCAATCGGTGCACGTGTACTTGTCATGCAGTTCCCACGTGGCGTTTTTGAGACGAGCTGATTCGTGTTGAAAAAGAAACAGTGCTTACGCTCCAGGAAAAGCAAATCCACTAACATCAAAACGTATGTGTGTGTGTGTGTGTGTGTGTGTGTGTGTGTGTGTGTGTGTGTGTGTGTGTATGTGTGTGTGTGTGTGTCTGTGTGTGTGTGTGTGTGTGTGTGTGTGTGTGTCTGTGTGTGTGTGTGTGTGTGTGTGTGTGTGTGTGTGTGTGTGTGTGTGTGTGTGTGTGTGTGTGTGTGAGTGTGTGTGTGTGTGTGTGTGTTGTAGGTCGGACAAACCATATCCGGAGCGATCGTCGTAGAAAACAGTTTGTAACTGCAGTTTTCAATACCCCAGTACAGTACCGTTTGTCCTAAAGTCGGCTGTGGGCGGAGAGATGCGAAGGGTTCATTACCGTGCCTTTGTTTATTGTCTCCGTGCATGATGGCCTCACTAGCTCCCTTGTCTAGATCTCTCAACGAGCTCGAGCACAAATGTGACCCATTTCTGGAAATCAGTCTTAACTCGCAATCATCGAAACAGCGCTACACAGCTCTGAAGGTGGTGGGGGTCTGCCTGTGCGAAATTGAGGTTTTCGGTTCATTGCATTCTCTAAAAATTAATCTATAAAATGGTATAAGTTTTATGTCTTAAAAATGTATTTAAGTGCATTAAAAAATTAATTAAAGTTATAAATTGTGATAATTTAGAGCAATTTTATTTGCCAAAATCGACCAATTTTGACCCTGCAAAACAACACGTAACCCTTGCAGAACCTCAACACATGGTCTTTCGCACGCTTTCTTTCGTTTCTTCTGCTGTGCAAAAAATCAAGATGATTGGATAATTCTAAGACCCTGTTGCTAAGGAGAATGTGTGAGGATTGCATGCAAAACTTTGAGGTCCGTTTTCTCAAAAGAAGTCGCGACTGAGTTTTCAACTTCAACTCGTTATAACTTCCACAATTTTTGAGCTACCAGGTTCGTTTTGGTGTCAAATTAATCAGGAAAGTCTGTAGAATTAAAAAATATAAACATCTCAAAAATGATTAAATCCACCTTAAGACTGGTTTGGTGGTGCGGGGTCACAAATGCCAGGAGTGTAACAAAACAGGACGGAAACTGATTCAGAAGTCGAGAGCCAAACGCCTATTTAGCAACTGATGACATGCGGAATTAAAGTGTTACGCAGCTACAGCACTCCTGATCTCGTGTCGTGATAGCATTGATGTTCACAGCATATTTAAAGCATTGATGTTGCCGCATACCTAAGGTATTGATGTTGACAGCATACTTAAAGCATTGATGTTGACAGCATACTCTACACTAATTGAAAATTTGGCCTGTCAGTTCGACCAAAAGTAGGAAATAAATCATGCTGAAAATGTGTATATTTTGCGCATTCAAAATAGTTTAAATATACAGATTACTGTTTTCCTTCATAAAAGAAACTATCGGCCCATACGAGGAGTGCAGATTGTCATTCTTTACAGTATGTTCCACCAAAGAAACCAAATGGTTACTATTCCAAAATTCAGCGCACAAAAGTGTTCCCTCGTTCTTAACAAATCAGATAATTGTATCTCACTGACCGCAGCATTCTAAAATTGTGTGTATAGGTAGTTGAACACCACTTACACATGGTTAGAGTGAGTACTGCGACTTATTTTACAAATAAACTTTACAGAACAAAAAAGAGAAAAATTACCGTACACAAGGCGCTCAATTGAGCAAGATTGCGCACGTAACATCTCCACATATTCATATTGTTCCCTTGATCTACAGCTGTCGCCAAATGAACCATACAGAGAACGCCACGTAAAGCATTCTGGTCACCATGGTCACCATAAATATCGCCTCTCTGGTTCTGAATTCGGAGAACTGATGTCAGAGGCAGTTCCAAAACTACAGAAGCGTATATTACTTTCATTAGTCAGCATGTGAAATGGGAAACAAGGCTTTAGTCGCCATTGACGATAAAGAGCAAACAACGATAATTATATTGGCAATTCGAAAAAAAATGTCAGTGAACACAACACGCTCATTCTCACGCAATATGTACAATATCACGCTCAGCAGCAACGGTGCTAACCATTCTCACTCATGGGTAACAAGATTGTAGGATGATCATGGCGGGCATAACCTTTCTCAAAGTTTGAAGTTATCACGATACACTCAATCAAATATTTCCTTTCATAGTCCTCGTCCGCACAAACGCACGGTCAGGGTTTCAGAAGAAACGGTCAAAGACTAAATTGCGACTCCATTCATTTCCTACCAGAGCAACGAATTCAACGAATACTTTTGGCAAGATGTAGTGCGCAAGATGATGATCGAAATCTTACGGCGTACATGTATTACGTGAAGGTGATGAATTTACGAACCATCGAGTGGCCAGTCAATAACTGGACAAACCACTGTTCTCATGTTTTTTCTCGGGTAGCACGGGCAAATACACTGCTTGTTCAGCAATTTTGGAGAGTCTTTGACAGAGGGGATGCTTACTCCATGTTGATATACAATCAATATTCAACTTACAAGGATATGTACGACGCGGAATCAATTGAGAGCATCGCTTGAGTGACAACTTTGATGCGTTTCAAGTTGTAGTATTAGCAATGAAGCAAGGAGGTTCTCTTCCTACTTTGTGCGCAGTTTTTGCGAGCTACTCGTTCGCCATAGACAGAGGAAGAGGGAAGCCTTGTTTTTAATTGAATGCAAATGCCGTGTATGTGCTTAAAAAAATACTTTGTAACCGCCATGAAGATGGAAGGTAGCATCTGCTGCAGGGCAGTAGCAAGTAAAACCTGCTGGGAAGTGTTGTGAAGAAAGGAGCGGAGCATCAGCTTCTCTCACTTTCTGTTGGGTTAACTTGCGACAGCGTTCCGGCTTTACACGCTAAAACTCAATATATGAAAGCCTAGCAGCCATGGGGTCCAGCTGATGACGGGGGCATTGAACGGCTTTGGCCGTATGTTACACACGTCGGTAACCAGACGCGCGTTCAACATAAAGACGTGACGTGACGTGACGTGACGTAACGTGACGTGACGTAAACTTGGTTGTACAGGATGACCGTGCGCGGTCATGCTTTGCCACTCTCGCTCACGTGCTCATGGCTCCGTGAGCGAGTGGCGTGCGTGTGCCTCACTCACGTCTACCTTGAACGCGCCCCTGGACTTATTCCGAAACAACATTCGAAGTATGCAGGCACCCTCTCTGATCTTGCACGATACCCAGTGACCCCAGCTGAGCAGATAAAGTGCCTTTCTGGGACATACTTAACCAAAGGTAAATGTTGAATTCCAATGAAGCAAATTGATGAAATTTCCCGCTAGTTAACGGTTGATAAGGATCAGCCTGCATATAATTTCAGTCATGTTTCTCATATAATTATAGGCAAGGCAATCAATTCCTTTTCTGAGACAGAAAAGACTTCCAATAATTAGAAAAAAGGATTAAAAAAATGAAAATAATACAAGTTAAAAAAGGGGAAAAGGGGGGGGGGGGGGGGGGGGGGGAGTAAAGAAGTTGGCAAAAAGGAAAATGAGGCAGACATAGCATAATAACAGAAGGACAACCTGAAGAGGAAGGACTGAATGATATGGGATCCAGGATCCTACAATTTCTACACATCATGTACACGCAGCTAAAGGCGAGGCTTTGCGTGTATTGTTGTTGATGCTTCTTTTCCCTTGACTTCTCGTGGAGGTTTGCATCTCACAAACTGAACGTTTCCTCTTTCACCCGAGGTAGGACTTCTGGTCTGATGTACCACCCCGTCACCCTCGGTCTTGGACAGCACACACATGTGCGCATTCAGTCAATTTGATCTGTGTTTCAATAACCATTTAACGTTTGATACCTTTTTGGGTTTTTCCCAGTCCCAGTCTCAATTTTTACATACAAAGCGAATTTGTAGCTCGTAATGATATGTACCACATGCTTCAGAGAAATATTTGTCCTGAGGTAAATAAAAGCACACAATGAAGTGTAGGTTCATCTTTCACCGAGACACACATGCCCAAATATTTTCAGGGTCCCAAGAGCAATACGTTACACGTACTCTGGATTTACTTGTTGTAGTAGGCCTAACAGCAGTGGAGAGTTTGCCGAAATGTCAATGAAGAGGCAGTCATGGAAAAAATGCACTCTCTCTGGCAACCCTCGTGCCAAATGTATTGAGAGTCCATAGAGCATGGCTCGAGTGCAAAACGTCTTCCATCATGGACTCGTATACAGCTCTCTGCACCGGCATCCATCTGCATGCGCGCACGCACACACACACACACACACACACACACACACACACACACACACACACAACCACACACACACACAACCACACACACACACACACGCGCGCGCGCGCAGGCACGCACGCACGCACGCACGCACACACACACACACACACACACACACACACACACACACACACACACACACACGAGCGCTCACGCGTCCGCTCACTCACTCTCCTCTAACGCAAAGATGGTCAATCGTTGGAAGGGGAACAACTCCACAATTCATATCTCCCAGAACCTTCCCAAGTTCCCTCCCTTGTTTCCTTACTCGCCAGCTTTCGGAACTCGCGTATCAAATTTCTCGAAATGCTTGGCGCCTCCTGAATGTCATCACTTCTGTTCCCTCATCCTCATCCTCATCCCACATCTGCCAGACTGCCCGTTAGGAGGTGACAGTGGCAGGAGCTGATCGGTGAGAGTTCATGTGGAACTTCAGCTCGTAGCTCTGCGAGAAGGCTTTCCCACAGATGCTGCATTCGCACGTGCGCTCCTTGGTGTGCGTGCGTCGGACGTGGCTGTCGTGTGCCGCGTGCGATGCGAAGGCTTTCCCACAATGCTTGCACTGCAACAGTTGCAGAGAACATGGATGGATGAATGAATGAATGAATGAATGAATGAATGAACGAACGAACGAACGAACAAATGAATGAATGAATGAACGAACGAATGAATGAATAAACGAACAAACAAATGGATGAATGAATGAATGAATGAATGAATGAATGAACGAACGAACGAATGAATGAACGAACGAATGAATGAATGAACGAACAAACAAATGGATGAATGAATGAATGAATGGGGTTTTGCGGCCTATCAGCCTTTGTAGGCTATGTTAGGCCATTGATCTCTAAAATCACTAGAGCTGTTAACCGCAAATGCAACATCTGAAAACTGATATGAAGAAAAAGATGCAGGCAGGTAGACCTACATTGGGTACTGAAAACTGATAGATTTGGGCGTCACTGCCTGCATGGGGTACTTTCTCGAGAGTTCAGCCCGGACACGAAAACCGGATTTCTCCCCAATGCGAGACTTCAAACTAATCAACAGATGCAAACGTGCATAGGGAAACGACCAAAGTTTGTCTCGCAACCTCCGCCACCAAGATAAGCTTTCCGCACCATATTATCCGTATTCCTACACATTTTGGTAGGACAATTCTTTATGTGAAGTTGTTTAAAGATGTACCGCATTCGATGTAAAGTTGTCGTTTCTATTCACTGAAAAACAGAAGAAGAGGGGAACTCACCTTGAAGGGTTTCTCTCCCGAGTGCTGCCTGATGTGGGTGCGCAGAATACTGGAGGCGGTGAAGGCTTTGTTGCAGTACACACACTTGTACGGCCTCTCCCCGCTGTGCACCTGTAGAGATGGAGAGAAGGTATGGCATTCAGATCATTCCACGACGTTTCACGTCAGTTCAGTTCAGTTCAGTCTCTTAACCCTAAGATGGGTTGTTGAGGCACCACTGATGACTTTCGGACAATCTTCCTCCATCGATCTCTATCCTCTGTGGCTCGCTGTGTCCCAGCGTCTGTCTCGCGGTGTCCCAGCGTCTGTCTCGCGGTGTCTCGCGGTGTCTCGCGGTGTCTCGCGGTGTCCCAGCGTCTGTCTCGCGGTGTCTCGCGGTGTCTCGCGGTGTCCCAGCGTCTGTCTTGCGGTCAATCATAGAATCATGTGACTGTACGAGATCGACGACATAATCGATTCACATAACAAACATTCACAGTTTGTTTACCTGTCAAGCACATACGTATAGAAATGGCCAGAATACACTCCCTGGTCTTGTTCTGGTTAATGCACGATGGATTTCGTGGGTCCTATATGGCTGGGTATGTCTACTACAGTTCAGTTTAATGCGTTGTCTGGCCGTCAGTCCACTTAAGGATGTTGCTCATAATGCAACAGAAACAGTTTTTTTTAAATAAGTTAATATAAATTTCCTCGTGTGCGAGCAGATATTTCAGTGGACTTTTGAATCACCATAAATGATTTAACGGTTTAGACCGGTTATAATTCTTCCAGTATTTCAAGTGAAATAGGCCTACTTCTGCCCTCAGCCAACGGGCACGCTCCTTGCTTTCAACCACCGCTCTCTACCCTCACACGAGTCAGTTTGCACGAAAAACGCTCACTTGCAGAATTACTGATACGCTCACAGAGAAACCATAACCAAATAACAGCACTGATTTCTCACAACTCTACTTAGAACAGGTCATTAGTTCATTTAAATCGCTACATTATTGAAATCAAGATGTGCGACAGAGTCGGCGGTGCGAGTCGAAGTTCGGACCGCTGACAGATATGCTACATGGCTTATCTATCGTCCAGCTGAGAGCTTCGAGGAGTTTCAATGTGTGCGAACACCCAAACAATTTTCTAAATAGAGAAATACAACAACGTGTTTTTGTTGCACTGTGTCTTTACTCACCGCCTTGATGTTTCGATGAAACATCCCGAAAGTCACAAGCAAGAACCGATCTGATTGGCTGCTCGTGGAAACTTTCCTTGCCAGCAGAAAAAAAGAGCACTGTTCTATTCGTGGGCAGCCCAACGGAAAACCTCAGAGTGACCCCCATCTGCACAAATCCTGCTGTTTCTCGACCTGATCAAGTGTCAGACTGACTCAGTTTGCAAGGACCGGTAAGATTTTAGCCCCTGGTCGCTTTGAAAGTAACCGCGACACCGTCTCGCCTTACTGGGAATCACGCAGCGAGGCTGCTGGGTAATCCGCTACGGCAGCCTTTCATAGTTTCATAGCTTTGGTACTCAGAGATACCCGGCTTTACATCTGGAAGGGAGAAGCAAAACTCACAGGCGCAACGCTAGTTTCCGCACAGCTTCTAAAGCTGTACCCGCTAGCCCCCTGTGCAATTCACAAACGGCGATTAACTAGAGAAATCCAGGCTTGACTTGCTTTTACTCTAGCCTTCTCTAGTGATTTTCGTGATCAGTTGCCTTAAGTAGCCTGCAGATGCTATACGCGGTGAAACACCATACATTCATACCATCACACCGCAAGTCACCACAGGTCGAGTGCTCTAAGCATGCGCCGGAACCCATGTCAGACCGTAATATCTACTGCATAACTGAGGGCAGCGTTATGACGAGTAACATGGCAGGAAGGGAGACGACTCCAAATTCGTGAGGATTTTTTATTCATCAAGCACAACACACGGCCGGAATGACTTGATCTTTAAATCCCCCATCCCACCCCGGCCCAAATTCGCAACCTCTACTGAGGACATGACAGGACTGTAATTTATTTCATCCTATATTTTCTTTGAGGCGTGAATATCTCTGAAAGGCTTCTGCAGGATGATGTACTATCTTCGTACTTGTTTGCCTCTTTCACAACTTTGCCGATAAAAATGATGATGATGATGATGATGATGATGATGATGATGATGATGATGATGATGATGATGATGATGATTACTAC
This sequence comes from Theodoxus fluviatilis, assembly GCA_034096865.1. Lineage (NCBI taxonomy): Eukaryota > Metazoa > Mollusca > Gastropoda > Cycloneritida > Neritidae > Theodoxus > Theodoxus fluviatilis. Next base: position 4,459 of record JAWQFJ010034338.1, on the reverse strand, counting down.
TCATATTGTTATCAGCAGCAGCAGCAGCAGCAGCAGCAGCAGCAGCAGCAGCATCAACAACATCATCATCATGTTGTTATAATGATTATTGCTGTTGTCGTTGTTATTACAGTCTCAATCTGTTATTCTGCTACTGTTATTCTGCCTTTCCCTTTTTAATCTCTCAATCAATGAATCTGTCTGTCTGTGCGTCCGTCCACCTTTCTGTTTCTCTGTATGTCTGCCTGCCTGCATTCTTTGCGTCTGTCAGTGTGCCCTTCCGCCAGTTCACCCGTCCGTCCGTCCTTTTGTCCGTCCGTCCGTCCTTTCGTCCGTCCTTTCGTCCGTCCTTTCGTCCGTCCGTCCGTCCTTTCGTCCACCCTTTCGTCCGTCCGTCTCTCTTCCTTGTCCTTTTGGGTTGCGCACATGTATTACATACTGGTTTTTCAGGCACGACCCTGTTTGAGGAGACGGGAAAAAGAAACTTTGGAGACTCATTGATCTCTGCTGGCCTCCATCCAAAGCTGCAGGCGCCATGACATCGATCTTCCTTGAAGGAATTTTCTGAGGCTGAGAATTTTTTTGTGTGATTTGGAAGGCTTGAGACCCAGTTAACAAGTCGTCAAAAAGGTCAGCAGACAGAGTGTCATCCTTGATGGAATCTTTACACACACAAGAACGACTGTTCAGGAAACCCAGACATCTCCTAAACAATCCGCCTTCAAATCCAGACCTCGCGACGTACTCTCCGCAAGGAAGAGTGACTTATCAGGGGAGACAACACATCATTATAACTAGGCAGCCACTCGGTGTCATTTTCTCGCTTTAATTTGAATTCAGCAAAACATCCATTCACCCACCCTCGTGTTACCCCACCCTCGTGTGATCCCTCCCTCGTGTTACCCACCCCCACCCCTAACCCCACGACATCTCCGTACCCTCCCCTGCTTCTCTACCTCTACTCTTTTTTGGCCGTTCCTTCTGATTTGCGACTGGTATTGTTGGGGGCATTGTGAGATCCACAAAGGCCTCACTTCAAGAGTGAGAGGACAGGGTCGGAACTGTCTCAAGCAGGCCACTGTCTGCGGGCCCGTGCTCATTTCGTCGTGTTATTCATAACCGCGAGCGGAACAATAAGGGAGGCTCCCCCACCCCCAATCTCGGGCCCCTCACTGCCCACGCGCACGCGCGGTCAATTGGCAGCACGTGCTTCCTTCTCAGACCAATCGAAGATCAGACAAACTGGTGAAGAGGCTCACAGCGATGACGAGGCGGAGACAGAATGCAACCCCCCCCCAACCCCCCACCCCTCCTTCCCCCTTACCCGATCTTCATATGTCTCTGTAGGAAGAGGAGGAGGAGGAGGAGGAGGAGGAGGAGGAGGAGGAGGAGGAGGAGTGGAGGAGGAGGAGGAGGAGGAGGAGGAGGAGGAGTGGTGGAGGAGGAGGAGGAGGAGGAGGAGGAGGAAGGAGGAGGAGGACGGTTGGAAGGGAGCTGTGGGAGCGGGGGACGAGGAGGACCAATGGGGGAGCGGAGGTGAAGAGAGTCGGGGAAGGGAGGGCGTGTAGGGTTATGGGGGGGAACACAAAGAGGAGCCGGGAGGGCAAGGAGGGGAGTGGAAGGGGAATAGATGGGGAGGAGCAACGGGTACGGTCTAGAGGAGGGTGGGGGGACCGGAGTGAAGGGGGGAGGAGGGGGTGTAGGAGGGGTGGTCTGTGAGGAGATGGTGAGGGGAGGGGAGAGGAAGGGGAGAAGAGTGAGGGGGATGCTAGGATGCTGGCGGGGGCAAGGAGGAGGAGGATATCAGGCGGGAGGAGTTGGTGGATACGGGGGTGGGGGGTAACGGAGGTGTGAGGTGGAGGGAGATCGGGCACTACAGGGGACTGGAGGTGCGGGGTTGGCTGGAGGGAGTAGGGTATGATGGGAGGGGGGCAAGGTGGAGAGGGATGGAGGAAGTTGTAGGAGGGGAAATGCCGGGTTGGGGAGGCAAGGGTGGGGGGGTAAGGGGGTCATTGGAGGGGGAGGGGGAAGTCGAGGAGGGGGGAGGGGGAGGAGGATGAGGTGCACGGAGTAGTGGAGGAGATAGGAGGGGGGAGGAGCAGGGTGTAAGGAGGACCGTGGGATATCTAATGAGGAGGGATCCCGGGCCCTGTCGAAGGATCGGCCAAAGAGGGGTGGGGGTTATCTTAGAAGCTAGGACGAAGGAGGTGCTAACTCGTAGGCCTTCGATAGTTGGGAATTGACACTGGACCGCCGGAGGAACGCCTCCAAAGGGAAGGAGAGGACGTGGAGGAGGTGAGGGGGAGTGTGCGCGGTGCGGTGTTTGGGACGTGGCTGTGGGGATGGTGGGGTGGAGGGGTAACGTACGCTCGCAGTCTTCCGCAGACGTAAGTGGGGGAAGGAGACAGTGGGCCGGAGGAGGTTAGGGCGTGGAGGAGCGATTCGACTAGAGGTGGAAGGACCAACGGGACAGTGCACCGAGGGGGGGGGGTGAGGAGCCTTTCCGCGCTCCGGATTGGGGAGGGGGGGGGGGGAAAAAACGGAGGAGGAGGCTAGGATTGGGGGAGGACTAGTGGGGAGGATGATGAGGAGGCCAGTGGGCTTGGAGCGGGGTGGGTTGCATCGGAGGGGGTGGGGGCGGCGGAGGGAGGACCCTTTCGGCTGCGAGCAGGTACGAGACGAGGGCGGCAGTTGAGGGGGGGCCTATGGGGCTCGCGGGGGGAAGGAGGAGGGGGGCGGGAGACAAATGAGGAGGAGGGTGGGCGGAGGCAGCGGGGGGAGATGGTAGTCGGACTGGAGGGTAAATGAGGAGTCATGGGAGGGAGGGTGCCGGGGAGAGGGAAGGTTTTTCTTACGGTCTCGGGTCCATGGCAACGGACGGAGGGTTTGGGTGCCAGGCGGGCGCTTGGGAGGGGCGGAGGGATGGGGGTCTCAGGAGCGGAGGAGGGTGCGGTGGGTGTAGGGTGAGTTGGAGGGGGAGTAGTCCGTGACGTGACGGTGGAGGAGGCGGCGTGCTGGTGGCTTCCGTGTTTTGGCCAGGAGGTGATGATGTTGGTAGGAGATGCCGGGGTTAGAGCGATCGGAGGTAGGAGCGGAGGGCAGTGCCGGGGGGTAGTCGGGTGGAGAGACACCCGTGACCTTACAGGGGGCCTCCTGCGGCCAGGTGGGTGGGGGAGGGGCCACGGAGGAGGGAAGGTGGTTTCTGGGGGCTCATACTGGGGGCATCCGCGTCATCTTGGGAAGCTGGTGGGTTTGTGCCGGAGATCTGGCGGGGGAGTTCAGGAGGAGCGGTAGGATGGAGAGGGTGTCGGGCCAGAAACAGGTAACCAGGCCCTAAGGGAGATGATTCGGTGGGAGGGGACCGGGAGCTAGGGGGGGGCCATCGGGATAGGCATAACGGGCAGAGGTGAGGTGCGGCGGTAGCTGTGGGGGAGGGGAGACTGTAGTCTAGGGGCGCACCCGGTGAGTGCCGGGGTGGCCGGGTGGAAGAGGGGCGGGGTCGCCCGGACAGTGTATTCTCTCGAATCGGGGGACGTTGGGCGCGGAGACGGGGGGAGGGACGCGGTCGCAAGGTGTGTTCAGGTTCGCGGGGCGGCCGGACGCCTCTGACCCGTGGGGATGGGAATCACCGTCGAAAGAAGGCTATTGTGGAAGCGAGGAGTCGCGTTTGAGGGGTGCGGGGGGAGTGTGGTGGATGGGGAGTGGTAGGGGGAGGGGAGGGAATGGGAGGATCGCTGAGAGCATGGGGGGTGGATTAAGGTGAGGGAGTCCTGAAGGCACAATCGGAAGGAGACTAAGGAATGGTGTTAGTGGGGGGGGAGTTGATTGGCGTTTTGAGAGGTGGAGAGGAGTTGGGAGCCCGGGGAGGCCAGGAGCACTAGCATTTGTGGGAAACTGTGCGAGGAATATTGACACCTTCGTTGGGGCATCCTGAGGGGGAAGAGGATGAGGATGTGCCCTGAGGACCCGGGTCTGGCGCGCGGTGGAGGCTCAATGGAGGCGGTGGAGAGGTGACGTGAGGTTGTCGCCGGAGGACGCGGATGGCGGGAACCCGCGAGAGCGCGGGGGGAGCACTTAGTGAAGGAGTGACCCGGGGCGGGGCGGATTGGGCGGGCGGAGGTCATTGACTGAGTGTCTGGACTGGGAGGTTAGAGGGAGGGAAGTGTGGGCTCGCACAGGGAGAGATTCTCCCGCTCTTCGAGGAGAGGGGAGGCTGTTAGGCTGGGAGCTGGACTCGAGGGAGGGGGACGGAGGAGGCTGCTGGCTAAAGAAGGCAGGCTGGGCCATCAGGTAGGGAGGAGTGCATGATCGGAACAGCAACTCTGGAACGAAAAAAAAAATTGTTCGAGAGTTAACAAACCAAGAAAAGTGCAACGTACAGCAAAAAGAAGGGAAACCCTGCAAAATAAAAAAGCTATGCAAAATAACCGAGACACAACTAGCCAAGTGAGAGAAAAAAGAAGGGATTAGGAAAAAAATA
>JAWQFJ010034337.1:42500-45000 GCA_034096865.1 Theodoxus fluviatilis | reverse complement strand
CACTCAACAACGCTGCTTGTGCACTGCAGCTTTCCAGCGACCAGAGCTGACCCTGCCATGAAATGGATTTATTGCCCTCCACTCGGCCTGGCACTGCATACCTCGGACTCGAGAGGCAACACCTAGACTTCTCCCCTCCCACTCGCCTCGCTTCTCAGCACAGCAGTCTCCCTTCTTTCTAACGGCAGCTTTCCTTCTTTCTAACAGCAGCCTCCCTTATTTCTAACGGCAGTCTCCCTTCTTTCTAATGGCAGTCTCCCTTTTTTCTAATGGCAGTCTCTCTTCTTTCTAACGGTAGTCTCCCTTCTTTCTAATGGCAGTCTCCCTTCTTTCTAATGGCAGTCTCTTCTTTCTAATGGCAGTCTCTCTTCTTTCTAACGGCAGTCTCTCTTCTTTCAAACGGTAGTCTCTCTTCTTTCTAACGATAGTCTCCCTTCTTTCTAATGGCAGTCTCTCTTCTTTCTAACGGTAGTCTCTCTTCTTTCTAACGGTAGTCTCTCTTCTTTCTAACGATAGTCTCCCTTCTATCTAACGGCAGTCTCCCTTCTTCCTAATAGCAGGTCCCTCTTTCCAAAGGGTCTCTTCTTTCTAACGCAGCACTCCTTCTTTCTATCAGCAGTCTCCCTTCTTTCTAATGGCAGTCTCCCTTCTTCCTAATAGCAGTCTCCTTTTTTCTAACAGGCAACTCTCCCTTCTCTCTAATGTCAGTCTCCTTTTTTCCTAACAGCAGCCTCCCTTCTCTCTAATGGCAGTCTCCTTTTTTCCTAACAGCAGCCTCCCTTCTTTCTAACGGCAGTCTCCCTTCTTTCTAATGGCAGTCTCCCTTCTTTCTAATGGCAGTCTCCCTTCTTTCTAACAGCAGTCTCCCTTCTTTCTAACGGCAGCCTCCCTTCTTTCTAACAGCAGCCTCCCTTCTTTCTAACAGCAGCCTCCCTTCTTTCTAACGGCAGTCTCCCTTCTTTCTAACGGCAGTCTCCCTTCTTTCTAACAGCAGTCTCCCTTCTTCCTAATAGCAGTCTCCTTTTTTCTAACAGCAATCTCGCTTCTTTCTATCAGCAGTCTCCCTTCTTTCTAATAGCAGTCTCCCTTCTTCCTAATAGCAGTCTCCTTTTTTCTAACAGCAATCTCGCTTCTTTCTATCAGCAGTCTCCCTTCTTTCTAATAGCAGTCTCCCTTCTTTCTAATGGCAGTCTCCCTTCTTTCTAACAGCAGTCTCCCTTCTTTCTAACAGCAGTCTCCCTTCTTTCTAACGGCAATCTCCCTTCTTTCTAACGGCAATCTCCCTTGTTTCTAACGGCAGCCTCCCTTCTTTCTAACGGCAGCCTCCCTTCTTTCTAACGGCAGTCTCCCTTCTTTCTAACGGCAGCCTCCCTTCTTTCTAACGGCAGTCTCCCTTCTTTCTATTAGCAGTCTCCTTTCTTTCTAACAGCAGTCTCTCTTCTTTCTAATGTCAGTCTCTCTTCTTTCTAACGGCAGTCTCCCTTCTTTCTAATGGCAGTCTCTCTTCTTTCTAATGGCAGTCTCTCTTCTTTCTAATGGCAGTCTCTCTTCTTTCTAATGGCAGTCTCCCTTCTTTCTATCAGCAGTCTCCCTTCTTTCTAATGGCAGTCTCTCTTCTTTCTAATGGCAGTCTCTCTTCTTTCTAACGGCAGTCTCCCTTCTTTCTAACAGCAGTCTCCCTTCTTTCTAATGGCAGTCTCCCTTCTTTCTAATGGCAGTCTCCCTTCTGTCTAAAGGCAGTCAATCTCCTTTTCCACAGTGGTTCACTCCAGGCCATCCCCTTCCACTCCGCAGCACTGAGGCCAACGTGAGACAGCAAAAGGAGCCTAATTCCCGCATTCCAGGCCTGTTATCCGAGTGTCTTCCTACCTGACTCTTATCTCCTAATTGGAAGCCCGTTGACTGGCTGTAAGTCTGACCTAAATCATCTCTACCAAGAGGTCAACAATCCAGCGAGCAGATTTACTGAAACTTACTGCAGTTAGGGCGTCAGTCCCAAACAAAAACGCCTTCGTTGCTCTGTTCGTAAGATTCACCTCGATAATGCTGCAGTGTGAACTTTGTGTCAGTTTAGCGTGTATTGAAAGGGTTCTCTGAATTGAAGGCTGCAAACGGGTTTGTCACAAGCAACAGAAGTTTCAAATTCTGTTCACTCTGCCTCAGCATTTCCTTCCAAATTTGCCAATGAAAGAATGTGACACTAAGCACAATATCACTTTGGCTCACTCAGTCGTGTTTACTTCTGAATAGTTGAACAAGGCAAAATATGCACACAATAATGCTCATTTAGGACTGATATCGCTCTACTTCCGTAACGCTTTCACATATGACTTGAAGAAAATCAACACCAACACTACCATTCAAACGATGATTTCAAAGGTGTAAATTTGATTTAATTCAAGCTGGTGGTTTGCACAGTGCGGGATTTAAAAAATCAGTCCAAAGTTAGCACATGCCCAAGACCCTTAGCGCGCCATTGAACACATTAATGTGAAGGTCG
>JAWQFJ010034337.1:30000-32500 GCA_034096865.1 Theodoxus fluviatilis | reverse complement strand
GTGCGCCTCACCCACCCTCCTTCTCGCGGTAAATCCAAGCCAGGACGGCGACACACGCGAGGGGGACGCTGCCAGCTGCTACTTGGGGCTTCGGGGCACCAACAGGTAGTGCTGTCCCTCGGCGGCTGGGAGGCGACGAGTAGGGGCAGGGGGAGAGGGAGGTGTCGGTCGCCTCCACAACACGCGCGGCTGGCCTAAAACAGAGGCGGGAGTCGGTTACAAGCGACTTCCCGCCACACGCGTCTCCCAGACTCGCTTGGGGCGACAGGGCAAGGGTCGTCCACTTCAAAAGAGCAGTTCCGCTCGGTCCGATCTTGCAGCTGCCGATTCATTCATCAGGACAGCGATTACAGATCGGCGTTCTGAGAAATCCAGGGTTAATTCAGATGTACTTTCCCACATGGACATTCTTTTATTTCGGCGAGCATCGTGTGCCTCTAGCCACGAATGTTTGCGTGGAAGGGCAGAACGAGTAGACAGGGAATCACCAGCTGAAGACGTGTCCCCGAGTGAGTAGATGGCTCAAACCTAGTGATCCATGAGGGAACGCGCATTAAAGCCCAGTCGCGTATGCGGAATAGCATGTCCTCGTCCCACCTTCTCCACCTCGGCGCTTTTCGCGCGCTCTCCTCCGTGTGCGGCAAGGGGCGAGGTGGGGCGAGGGCGCGGGATGGAGCGGGATTTGTGGGTGGAGATGACAGTGGACAGTGCAGATGTGCGGCCCTTCCTCCTCAGGCACGAGCAGAGCGGCCGACAAGACACCTCAGGGTCTGTTTGCTCGACCGAGGCAGGACAATTCACAACATGGGGACTGGGACCGTCTCAAGACAAGCGGACTGAGATAACTTGTCACATAGTTACGTCCACTTTTACTCACACATGATATGCATCAACAGCTCCGCACACACACAGACACAGAGAGAGAGAGAGAGAGAGAGAGAGAGAGAGAGAGAGAGAGAGAGAGAGAGAGAGAGAGAGAGAGACAGAGAGACAGAGAGAGAGAGAGACAGAGACAGACAGAGAGATTATTAAGTTCTTGACGACAGCTGGGAGTAACAAAATGTGTGCTTGGGCGCGCGCGCGCGTGTGTGTGCATGTGTGTGAGTGTGTGTGTAAGTGGGGGTGTGTGTGCATGTGTGTGAGTGTGTGTGTGTGTGTGTCTGTGTGTGTGTGTGTGTGTGTGTGTGTGTGTGTGTGTGTGTGTGAGTGTGTGTGTGTGTGTGTCTGTGTGTGGGTGTGTATGTCTGTGTGTATGTGTGTATGCTAATTGTATGCGTGAGTGAGACCAAAGTGGCCGTTCATTCGTAATCGACCGAGGTGACATCGCTAAAGACTTCGCGATGGGCACGGTTGAGACTGGCATCACATGGGTACACGTCTACTCATGTCGTACAGAAGTTTCTATTCCGTGGCCAATAGGAGGCAAATTGCAATGCGAAATCTCGAGGATTCTAGCGATGAAACGCCAAGGCCGATGACCATGCTCATCGCGATTTGCTTCAGAACGCCATTTCAGCGTTAACCAAACAAAAATTGGGCACACTGGAACCCCAGATCGACAAAAAAAGAAAAGAAAAATGGTGCAAACAGTCGCATCTACATTCGTGCCCCACCTGCTGAAAAAGCCCACTGCCTATCGGCAGACAAGATTGCGTCACCGCGCAGTCACGGAGCGCATCAGGCTGAACGGCGCCCCGTAGTCTTGTAGCGGGGCAAAAAGCAGACACGCTTCCAGGAATTCCAGGTAACTTAAGACAGCGGCAAGCTGAGCCAGGGCGTGAATATTAATGGTTCTAGAGCAGTGCTAGCTAGCGCTCTCAGCAGCAACCGACTTCGCTAGCGGGCAGATGTATGGAGTCCAAGTAAAGGTGGAACTTGGAAATCGCATTCCAACAGAATACCTGTCAGGATGGTACGTATCATTCTGAACACAGAGATGTAATACTATCTCTGACACAGGTTGGTCACGTGACTTCGAATCCACATTCCAATGATTCTACCAATCAAAATTCAACATGATCAGAAGACCATTGAGAGTAAAAAGAGGCGATTCTATTTCACTCCAATTATTTATCCCGATAGATAAACACAAATTTGGTGTTCTAATAAAACTAATCTATGAGATTTTCAGGAAATCATTTGAGAACTACTTTTAGCGCGAACGTGTCTATGAGCTCCGTCGAGATCGAGTCAAACGGGAGTTATCTTTTCCTACTTGTGGTCAAACGCGCGTCGCTTACAAAATCTGTGAAAGACACGACTGTTTTTGGAGCAGACAGTTTGTTGTTTCTACAATGGTGATCGCCTGCTGTGTGAAGAACTGCCACAATAGGCATGACAGCGAGAATGATCAACGACTTTTTGTCATACCGCGTATTGTAACGCGAAAAGGCAAGGAAATGCTGGATCTCACAACTCAAACAGTCAAAGGCGCCGTGAGTGGATTGCTCAACTGAACCTGAAGTCACTCACTTTTGATACTAAGGCAGATCGACGTGTT
>JAWQFJ010034337.1:0-20000 GCA_034096865.1 Theodoxus fluviatilis | reverse complement strand
ACGCCACTGAAGACGCGGTCCTCAGCGTAGCTGATTGGTCGCATGTGGTCAATGTACGCTTGCAGAGGAGGTCACGTGAGTGCTTCATGAGAGGCTGCAAGGCGTGTAACGTTACAAATAAAATGATACTTAATACATACAAAGAGACGGGTTTCCAACATTCATAAAAATAGAAACAAAACAAACGTCAGACGGTTGATTCAGAAGTGTTCGTGGCGGCAGCTGTGGTGATGGGATTTAAAGTGCGATCTATTTTACGTGACGCCATTAAGTTAGGAATAACCTTCAAGGAAACAGGGGGAAGAGCGTCGAGACCGACACTAAGACCGACAATGCAGCAACACGAAGCACATGCACATTCCTGGCACAACACGCTGACATTTCAGACTGCCTGTGCAGTGCCCGGATGCAAAGCACGAAGAGCAGCGCCACCGTCTGACCCTGCAAGGGCGGACAACTCGCTCCTGTTGACCCCTCTGTGGATCAGAGTTACCTCCCTTCCGCATGGGCTAAAGGTTATGGGAAAGGGAGACAGCAGCATTGCCTGAAGAAGGAGGGGAGGACACTCGGCCGGAGACTTTCCACCACTGTGACTCTAGTCAGAAGTAATATAACACGCGCATGCGCGCGCGTACGCGCACACACGCACACAGACACATACACTCACGCCCTCGCATACGCGCATGCATGTACATTTACATGCATGCATAGTTATACTCACATGGACACACACACATGCTCAAACACACATGGATAGTTTGGATAGGATTTCTTGACAGCATGGTCTGACCATAGATGGGAGAAAACAAAGAGTATGGACTTCAGAAAAGGGTGTTTCTTAGCACAAAGAGGAAATGAATTCAAGGAGAACACAGACGGAAGTTGTAAAGAGATATACGTATCTGGGCTACTCGTTTTACGACTAAACTGTCCGATACTGTGACCCTAGAATACCTAAATGTAAAACAAAAAAGTGCATATCTTGTACAGTTAATGTACTTTGTTCGAAACTTGAATAACATTGTATTTTTTTCGTTTGTGCGATGTTCAACTACTTCCCGTCTTAACAGATGGCGCAGAGCGCTGGGGCACTGGGCGACACGAAGCACTTGGAAGGACACACGTGTTTGCTTACAAACGCTTACTTAACTTTGATACTTGAACCCTAAAATGCTTAATCTATGGTGATATAGATTTCTCTAGTACATTAATATTACAATCAGACCAGACATATAATGGTTGAAACTTGCAATTTGCCAGACAGATTGCCAAAACAAGCTTATAAATCACATGTTGATGAACCAAAATTTAATCGGTAGAGCAACTCGGGCTGAAGCTGTGAAACAACACTTATATTTACTGGGATTTATATATGTGTGGAACAACTGCGAGACAAGTGTTATAGTGAACATTTTAAGTAGAAAAATCCGTTCGTCTCTAGCAAGTAACAGAAAGGGTTCCCTGAACTGTTTGAGACTAAAACATTGTTTTCAACAGTAATGGTATGGACGAAAAAGCGGAGTGACAGTTTGTTAACCTATAGGTCCTTCAGAAAGCACACGTACATTGAAACGTAACAATACATGAATGAGTTGAAAATAACAAAACCAGAGATGCTTTTATACGATTTAGGGTAGGAATACATGAATTAAATATGAACAGAAGGTATGAGAGACATAAGTTTGTTTGTCCATCTTGTGATAACAGCCAAGAGAATGAACGGCACTTTCTTGTGGACGGTCCATTGTCTGGAGACATCAGGCAGAAGTATCTTGAGTCGTATCTACAAACAGCGCGGTGCATAAGCATTGGCTACCTAACTGATGGCAGGCACGTGATCAAGACATGGAATGTGGCAGTGTACATCTAGTATGCCCTTAAAATCAGAAATGAGAAAATCGGTTTGTAATTCAGATGACTATATCCTGTTACATCTGAAAAATGCTATATCACGTCTACACCTTTGTAACGGGCTACAGGCCAACACAAAAAATACTGAAGTCTCAAATTGGAACTCTCTCTCTCTCTCTCTCTCTCTCTCTCTCTCTCTCTCTCTCTCTCTCTCTCTCTCTCTCTCTCTCTCTCTCTCTCTCTCTCTCTCTCTCTCTCTCTCCCCTCCCCCGATCCCCAGCCTGAATCCGCAATCTGTGTGTGTGTGTGTGTGTGTGTGTGTGTGTGTCCGCGCGTGCGCGAGTGTGTGTGTGTGCGTGTGTGTGCGTGTGTGTGCGTGTGTGTGCGTGTGTGTGCGTGTGTGTGCGTGTGTGTGCGTGTGTGTGTGTGTGTGTGTGTGTGTGTGTCCGCGCGCGCGCGAGTGTGTGTGTGTGCGTGTGTGTGCGTGTGTGTGCGTGTGTGTGCGTGTGCGCATAGGCTTCTACTGGTTGTCTGCCCGTCTCCTTCAAACTTTGCTGAAATCTCTTTAGAAAGAGCGCTCCTCCACTCTCCATAGCAAAGCATGAAAAACCACTCACACGAGGATGCAGAAATTGCTCTGTAAGTGCAAGGTTTTCAACACAACTAATGATTTATCTCCCGTGTTTGTTGTCCAAGCCCCAGAGATCATTGCAAAGAAAGCTTGCACTTTCCTCCATGCAAAAGCCTTCCTTTCCTCTTTTCCGATCATTAGCATGCCCCCCTCCCTCGTTTCTTCATCATCGTGTTTACACTTGAAGCAGCACAGCTGGCGAAAATCCTGCGAGGCATGAACACACAAGCACCACCAAGCGAGTATTCACACCTACCTCACTGTCTACGATTCAGTAGAGGCGTTCGTAAGCGATTCATACCAGGAAAGTCAATATACGCTTCATTATGAATGCGGTCAATGAGGTGTATACATTCAATGAATAACCAAACAGTTCCTATTATCGCACAGCCATCATGCTCTACTATTTATTCAAGGTAAAAGTGTAATTTATTCCACAATCTTCATCCATCCCTGATGAGTTCTGCATACATCGGCTGTCGCTAAACCCCAACCTTACCCCCACCTTCACTTAAAACCCCAGCTGAACCCGGTGATCACAGACGATGCATCACTCCACGTTTCTTCAATCCTTCAAACTTACTCTCCTGTTTCGTCTCCTTCCCATCACGAATGAGACAACAAATCTAATCGTTTTCGCCGTTCTTCCTGACTGCATCACTCATGAACACATACGACTCGGCACGTACGTGCACGTAACGGGACACGGAGAGAGAGGTGGGGGGGGGGGGATATCACTAATGGCGGCGCATCAAAGAGGAGACTGAGGAAGCCGCAAGCCTGCGGGGCGCGAAGTGTGCAGACTAAACACAAGGAAGAGGAACAAAGACAACGTGCCTCTGAGGGCAGTGAGTGAGACTGGCGGGCAGGCAGGGTGGGGGAGAGAGGGGGAGAGTGGGGGAGAGGGAGTGAGACAGACGACCAAACGAGCAGACTCCAGATGGAACCAATTATCCCGGGGGCCAGGGCCGGGGAGGGAGGGATGGGGCGGGGATGGAAACAAAGACGGATCCTTCCTCAGCGTGTGCCCACAAATCCAGTTCTACTCCAGTGCGAACATAAATTTCCTGTCTGGAACGAGCGGATCAACCCTGCCGATTATTTTCGATTATTCAGAGAAACAATCGCAACAGCCTGTTGCCTACAGCTCTGCACAGTTGCGTGTTTTCTCAAGCAGGTAGCGTTGTACAGTTGCTGGCGTGTCTGGTCTTTCCCATGGAACTAATGCTCGGTAGCTTTGAACTTCAAGTCAACCAGTCATGTACGCACTTCAAGAGAACAGTCTTTGATTATGTGCGACAGACCGAATGACACACAAACGGACAAGTAAACAAACGCACACTTATATGGAAGAATACAAAAGCAAACACATACAAACGGACTGAGACAGACAGGCAGGCAGGCAGACAGACAGGCAGACAGGCAGGCAGAAGGCTCACACACACACACACACACACACACACACACACACACACACACTCACACACACACACACACACACACACTCACACACACACACACACACACACTCACACACAGAGGCAGACAGACACGCATGCTGTCACACACGCGCATACACATACGCACATGTACATAACACAAGCACACACGCACATACATGCACGCACACACACACACGTGCATGCACACACACACACACACACACACACACACACACACACACACACACACACACATTGGCAACAACCAGTTTTAATGACGTCAATCACGCCCTAAACCATGACTAGTTGTTGCAAGCACATCACATGTACATCACTCTCGTAGCAGGAGGCAGGGAACGAAAGGCGATAAGGAACTTACCCTCTTCTTCAAACGAAACATCCTCCATATTCCAGAACACAACGCCCGACTCGGGAGTGTCAGCGAGGGCAAGAGAGGGGTCATCCGGGGTCACGGCTTCCGCCCCATTCAGCCCCTCCCTGGCACTCCCCTCGGTCTGGACCCAATAACCAGCGTCTCTGGCGTCCTCGGTACCATCCCCCGTGTCTCCTGTCAGCACCTTTTCCTGGTCCTCCTGGCTCTGTGTCGGTACTTCTTCCAGGTCGTCCTCCTCGTATACTTTTCTTTGTGCTGTCATCTCTTCCAGGTGCACTTTGTTTTGTGCTTGTATCTCGTCCTGGTCCTCTCGGCCCTGTGGTGCCCCCTCTTCGCGGTGGACGCCAAGTTCCTCCGTGTCCTCGGGCTCGAAAACGTCGTTGGACATATCCAGCATTTCCCCAGAGTCGTCACTGTCGCAGCTTTTGTCAGGCTTGGCCAGGACCTTGACCGGTTCCTGGCGATGTGGTCCTGGACCGTCCAAAGCGGGTCCGGCATTCATCTGGTCATCGTGTCCTGCATCCATATGGCCATAGTGTCCTGCATCCATATGGCCGTCTTGTCCTGCGTTCATTTGGTCATCTTGACCGGCGTCCATCTGGTCAAAGTGATCGGCGTCCATCTGGTCCTTTTGTCCCTCATCCATCAGGTCATGCTGTCCAGGCGGCGAAATCCCTCTGGCTTTCAGGCAGTGCTCTGTCTCTGGAGTGTCCTCCACCTCTCTGTCGAACGCCAGCTCCTCCCCCCTCTGCACGTCGTCCTGATTTGGCAGAATCTTCGGGATTTGGGCGGATGCATCCAGCAGGGCCCCGGGGAAGTCCCCCTCGAAAAAGTCGCCTGCAGGGGACTCCTGGACAGTGGCGTGCGACAGTGCAATGGAGGCCTCCTCCTCCCCCGCCGTGGGCTCCCCATCCTCCGCCTGGTCCCCCGCGCTGCAGGGGTCCCCTGCTGTGTCCGAAAGGAAGACCTCGTAGGTCACCATGAAGCCGCGGTCCTCTCCCCCGTCTGCGTCCAAGACTTTCTCGTCGTCCGAAATGGAGACGTCGTAGGAGTTGTCGATGGCTTCCTCAGGTTTGTCGTTTCCCAGTTCTGGGTCCTCATGCAGGTCAGAGGGTATGACCTCCGGGGTCACCTGCACCTCGGCCTCGGCCTCCATCTCCATGGTCACGGTCTGCTAGTCACGTGGCAGTGACCGGTAATCGTCGCGAGGTCATCCAAACCTCTCTGCGCCGGTTGATTCAAAATCCGAAATGAAAATGACGAGTAAACAAAGTTTAGAGTATTCGGTCAACAATATACTAGGAACACAAACTTCCGATTCACTAGTTAAACTCTGTGAACTAAAATGGAGCCCGATTTCCCTAAATCTTTACCCACGGGCAACTGTGCACACCTCACATCTCCCAAACACGGGGAAGGTTGCATTCAGCAACATCCGCGTGGTATCAATGCATCTACCAACACGGCAAAGGCCACACACGACTCCCCTGCTTCGTGGTGCGAAGATGCGCGGAACCACGTTTACGTACCTCTCGTACGCCCCTGGCTCTTGGCAGCAAGACAGAGGCGGGAGAGGTTTTTATGAATCACCAGAGTCGAGCCCTCGCTCCAACCCTTAGAGATCCCAAACGACCAGGGTGCTGTTAGAAACTGTGACTTCCCGATAGCCCAGTCTCTCCTGGAGGTCTGTGCAGCCAGGCAGACGTGCGCATGTGCTGTTTAGCCACTCACACTTACCCAGGTCTATCTCGAGCTGTCGTGTTGTGTTGCGTTGATTAGTTTTGGTTTGTCTGCTACAACGTGAGATGCTCACTTTACCCCCATCGAGGCTGAGTGTTGAGGCAGGCGAACACACACGTATTCAACTGGTACAGATGCAGTGCTCTCCTTTTTCCGTGCGAATGACCACGCCGTGTGTTTAGTAAGTGCAAAACTCACGAAGCATTACAATTTTCATCGCGAGCTCACCAAGTGGTGTCGAGCGCAAACCGACTAATTTTCCTGCCAGAAACAAGGAAGAATCGGACTTAAACTGAATCCAGGTATCTTCCTACACCAAAGCGTAGATGAGGTGTATTCCAGCTACGCTTTCATCAAGATCCAACGATGAACATTGGAATAAAACACTTAAGCACACATCTCCAAACTGTAATCCATGTACACCCAGCACTTGAAGCCGGCATGAGTGGGCCAGTCGTCAATATAGACACTTCCACATGGGCACAGTGCAGGGTCAGGCATGGACTCAGACACAGACTGAGGTCCTGGCAGGTTCCAAGACGAGAGTGACCGGGGTCACGTGGTCTTTGGAGAATGCTGCAGGGCAGGGCAGGGCAGGCTGAGACTGGAGAGGGGGAGGGGGGGGACCAAGTTCCCATCAACTGTTTACCTCAGCCTGCCTCCTGCTCTCACTCCAAGAGCAGCGCGGCGCCTGCACGCGAAAGTACGAGAGGAAGCTGAGTGAGAGGGAGGGACGGAGAGAGAGACGAGAGAGGGACGGGTAGAGCAAGCTGTCCAGACCAAGCATTCACCCTTCTCCGCCAACGCCGCACTGTGTACGGACCAGTCACTCGTGGCCGGAGTCAGACTTGCCTCCAAGGCCGCCTGCAAACTTCTCTTCCTTCTGGAAGTTGCAGACTGCGGCTGAGGGGAGCGGCATGGGGAGAGAGAGAGGCAGAGGGAAGCGGCTTCAGGAAGGGAGGAGTCGACACAGCCAAGGAAGAGAGAGCAAGAAGAAGCTGGCTGCAGGAGAGTCGGAAACTGCGCCTGGAGAGCTGAAGACGATGGGAGGGGGGTGGAGGTTGAGGGGCGCAGGAACGTGGTAAGGTGGGGTGGGTGGGGGCAATGTCTAAGAGAGAGGAGGATGTTGGTGGGGCGTCCAAGAGGGTAGAGCAGGGTGAGGAAGGGAGGCAGGGTGTCAGGGAGGGGGAGAGGTGGCTGGCAGATGCTGAAATCCCTGCCTCCTCCTGCTTCTCTTCCAGCCAGCCGGCTGGCAATGCCTTGGGACTGTGGCAGACTTCAGAGAAGTTCTCCTGCCTGCCTTCAAAACGTCTGCACTCCGAAAGCCTGCCTCGCCCCACAACAGCGCGGAAGTCCAAACAGCATCATGGTCGTTTCTCCCCATCCAAGCCCGGGTCTGAGTTGAGGTCCTCCTCTCCCCTTCACCCTCTCTCTCCTTCCTCCACCCCTCTCCCCCTCCCCCTCTTCTTCCCCATCCACCTCCTCTCCCCTTTCACCCCCATTACCCGCTCCCCACCCCCATCCCCCACTCATGAGCTGGTGGTGTTTTGGGAGACAAAGAACGCAAAGAAGTGAAGATGAAGAACATAAATTAGAAGCCACTGCTTCAAAATTTGTTTTTCTGCGCATATTCGCCTCCAGAGGTGATTTCTTGAGTTGGCAGTAAAGGAAGTATGGAGCACGTTTCTCTCGCATTCTATGGACTCTTTTCCTGTCTACCCCCTGCTTTACGATGTTCCTGTCTCCTCACAAGTCAGGATTCTCATTTGTCCTAGCTCTTTATTTGTGTGTCTTACGACTTCAGCACGAGGCCAGCACTGAAACAACAGTGCCTCAAATTATGTAGGCTGCCTACGTCTTCCCGTCTCTGTCCCCTCCCCCTACCACCCCCCCCCCCACCACCCACCCCTACCCCCCACCCACCTTCGCCCTCCCCTTTTCATCCTTTTTACTGTCTCGTACTTCTTTTCCTCATGTGGTACAGACGTGAATTTTCAATGTGAGTTTTGAAAGTATAATTTATGCAACTATTTCGATTCTATTTTTATACTTTCGTGTTAGAGCACTATCGAAGAGTTTGCTGCATTTTACATGTGAGGACTTGTAAAACGCAATACAATTTTCGATAGAGCAATAAACGTATTATTCTTCTTTTCTCGTCTAGGAATTGAATCCCAGTTTATGGTTCAGGGTATAGGGTGGGCGATAGGCTGACTGCCCCCATTCCCCCCCACCTCCCCCTTCGGGGTCCTGGGGCCATCTCGCTTTCCCCTTGGGCGGTCCAAGGTTTTGCCCGCCAGGGTTAGAAGCCCTCTCCTCCCTGCTTATCACCTTCCTCTCCCCGCCAGGCTTGGGTTGCCTGAAGCCCTGGCTCAACTGCTTCCCTGGGGTCGGAACTTCCGCATCTGACGTGCACAGAGACGTGATAGAAGCAATGAAGACGTTACACTTGGGTGCAGGCGAGAAGTGTTACAGAGCTGGCTCTATGGGCTCCGCTATCGCGATGGTCGTCTTTCTCCAGGCATCTCATGGGAAGGTGGATGTGGAGTTATCGCTCTTTTCATCTCCTTTCAGTCTTGGGTTCTCGGTGTGCGTCTCAAGACTTTTGGACGCAAGTGTCTTTCAGTTTCCAGCCTCTAATCTCTCCCTTCCTGCATTCTTCTCTGGAATTTCTCACCCTCCTCCTCATTCAGGGTCTTCCTCTATCTCTGCAGCGGTGCCAGTGTACTCGAATGACTGCCTGTACGTGTTTCTTCTATGGGGGGGTTGCTCTCACACTCTCTTCTCTACCACTTTAAAGAAATATGCATTCAAATGGTATATCCCTGCTCTCCTATTCTTGCATTCCCACCAATTGCCATTTTCAGATAGCAAATAATATGTGAAATAACATGAATTATGCCGTAATCTGTTCTTGTAGGAAGCTTGTACATAAACTTCATTTGTTTTCATCATCCAGCTTTCTTTTCAACTTGTCTCGTGCGTGTGGAGCAGAAATAACCCCACACCGCTATCGTCGTGTTTAGCAGAAATAACCCCACACCGCTATCGTCGTGTTTAGAAACAAACGAAAAGAAGCAGTCCTCAGTACCTGCTAGGATTCTTTCTACTTTGTTTTACACTCTCTCTCTCTCTCTCTCTCTCTCTCTCTCTCTCTCTCTCTCTCTCTCTCTCTCTCTGTCTCTCTCTGTCTGTCTGTCTCTCTCTCTCTCTCTCTCTCTCTCTCTCTCTCTCTCTCTCTCCTTATGTAGTGTGTGTGTGTGTGTGTGTGTGTGTGCATGCGCGCGCGCGCGCGCGTGTGTAACCATAGACGTGAAATTTCACCATATAGGTCGCGGGGAAGAAAATAGAGAATGCAAAGAATGAACAGGCAGTACCAAAAAAAAAAAAAAAATCAACGAGAAAAAAACCCACAATCGGCACTCTTAGTATTAATGTCGCCGGTAAAGATGACGAAACATCAAGCTGACTCCGTTCTGTTTTTTGTTTTTTTTTGCCATGTGTATCGTCTCCATCACTGACAAAGCTTGCATCAGACCTGACGAAAGCTGTGTCATGGGCTGCCCATGCAACTTCCACAGACATAATGGTGTCCTGGTTCTCGCCAGCCGCCTTTGGCAATGATAAGTACACTATGTAAGAATAGCTTGTTGCAAGCATAGTAAGAATCTGAGTATAGCATGGTGTAAGCATAGTAATTATGTAAGTATAGCATGATGCAAGCATAGTATGTGAGTAAAGCATGATGTAAGCATATATAGTAAGTATGTAAGTATAGCTTGATGTAAGCATAGTAAGTATGTAAGCATAGCATGGTGTAAGCATAGTATGTGAGTATAGCATGGTGTAAGCATAGTATGTGAGTAAAGCATGATGTAAGCATATATAGTAAGTATGTAAGTATAGCTTAATGTAAGCATAGTAAGTATGTTAGTATAGCATGGTGTAAGCATAGTATGTGAGTAAAGCATGATGTACGCATTTATAGTAAGTATGTAAGTATAGCTTGATGTAAGCATAGTAAGTAAATGAGTATAGCATGATGTAAGCATAGTATGTGAGTAAAGCATGATGTAAGCATATATAGTAAGTATGTAAGTATAGCTTGATGCAAGCATAGTAAGTATATGAGTATATCATGGTGTAAGCATAGTATGTGAGTAAAGCATGATGTAAGCATATATAGTAAGTATGTAAGTATAGCTTGATGTAAGCATAGTAAGTATATGAGTATAGCATGGTGTAAGCATAGTATGTGAGTATAGCATGATGTAAGCATATATAGTAAGTATGTAAGTATAGCTTGATGTAAGCATGGTAAGTATATGAGTATAGCATGGTGTAAGCATAGTATGTGAGTAAAGCATGATGTAAGCATATATAGTAAGTATGTAAGTATAGCTTGATGTAAGCATAGTACGTATGTAAGTATTGCATGGTGTAAGCATAGTATGTAAGTATAGCATGGTGTAAGCATAGTATGTATGTAAGTATAGCATGATTTAAGCATAATATGTGAGTAAAGCATGATGTATGCATATATAGTAGGTATGTAAGTATAGCTTGATGTAAGCATAGTAAGTAAGTATAGCATGGTGTAAGCATAGTATGTGCGTATAGCATGGTGTAAGCATAATATGTATGTAAGTATAGCGTGATGTAAGCTTAGTAAGTATGTAAGTATAGCATGATGTAAGAAGCATAGTAAGTATGTGAGTATAGCATGGTGTAAGCATAGTAAGTATGCAAGTATAACTTGATGTAAGCATACCGTGTAAGAATAGCACGATGTAAGCATACCGTGTAAGTATAGCACGATGTAAGCATACCGTGTAAGTATAGCACGATGTAAGCATACCGTGTAAGTATAGCACGATGTAAGCATACCGTGTAAGTATAGCACGCTGTACGCATAGTAAGTATGTATGTGTAGCATTATCCTCACTCATTGGGCCTCAAAGCGCTTTACACTATCTCTTTTCAACAAACAGATGGATGAATCTTCCTCAAGCACACAACAACACGCACCGATTCAACCAGGTAAAACTCAGTGACTGGCACGAGAGGTAGGTACCCTTCTTTACATCACGAACGGCACTGCATATCGATACTGGCTCACTATCTTCAACCATTAACCACATCACAACATTTTCTCAGTCTTCACAGGTACCCGCTTTACTCCTAGCTGGAAGGAGAGACCGGGGGAGAAGGGGAGGGGGGTGGGGGAGGAGGGACGTGGGATGAGGCTGGGGGGTGGGGGAAGTCTGCCAGATTGGTCAAGACAGAAGCGGACTTAAAGCTTGCCACCTGACTCGAGAGAGGGGTGGGTGGGGGTGGAGAAGGCAGGCGCCATTTCTGCAATGACGCGTGGCCACAGCACGGCTGCTGTTGCTGGTGAAGAGAGATAGAGAGAGCAGCACACGTCTGCCCCAGCAGCTTTCCTCATCGCGGCCCAGGGCTTGCTCCCATTCCCGGCTCACAAGTCCGCAGGGGAAAATGGGGTGGCGAGCGGCGTTACGTCTGCTGATTTACACGTGGGGAACGCCCGTGACACGAACATAGAGGACCGCGCGTGCCGTCAACCATTACCATTAAGAGTCCGTGGCAGGGCTAGCACTAATTTGCAGATCCGAACCACGTGTGCGTCTCGGCACTAAATCTGTTTAAAGTTTACAGACCAACTGGCGTCTGCTGATTTCACATCCATTAAAGTCTTGATTCGAGCATGATGCGTATCAAGGGATTTACAGACTCCTGCCTTTACACTCGTCGCCCACGTGGTTCTAAAAGGACTCAGCATCATGGCCATTTCCCCTTCTAATTGCCATTTGCCTAGCTCTGCAATGAGTCGCTTTAAAGGACATAAATTTATTGGTGACTCCTGGCTTTCTTTCCATTAAAGTCGCCTACGTACATGACTCCTATCAAGGGAATGCGCGGACTCCTGTATTTTCAAACCCCTTCCTCCTAGAATATTCCAGCACTGCATGCAGTTTCCTTGTCCCCATAAGTGCATCCCAGCACTGAACAGGTTTAAAAGACACGGACTAATTGGTGACTCCTGACATTTCTTCCATAAAATGCTGCTTCGACCGCAAATTGCATCAGGATTTGTGAGGGACTCCCGACTCCAAAGAAACCCCACCTCTCCCTTTCAAACATCGGGGGCGCCTTTTTCTTCTCTAATTCCCACACGTGTCATTCTGCCATGAATCACCTCAAAGACATAGCTTTACTGGTGACTGCTGGCTTCCCACCCATTAAAGTCGCCTTCAAAACGTGACACACATCAGGGAAAGCCCAGATTCATGTCTTTCAGAACCTCTTTCTCATTGTAGAATGTCCCTGTACTCTGCACTTCTTCATATTTTTTTCTAATTCCTACATATGCATACCTGCACTCAATCGGCTTCAAGAACACAGATCAATTGGTGACTCCTGACTTCCTTTGCATCAAAGGCTGCTCATAAACATAACGCGTACCCAGGGATTAATGTCCTCCTTCCTCTAGCAATCCTGTCTTCTCCTCCCTCCACGTCTAAAATATCCCAGTCACGTGTGTCTCGCCCCTCCCCGAAAAAACAATGTTCAGCAGGGTGATGAGTCACTGATCGGTAAGTCATTGACCAGAGACTGGAACCAGGGACAGCGCAGCAGGACGGTTGGAAGGTTTTCATGTGTGACCGAGATGAAGAGAAGCTCAACTTACTGCTCAAAGCGGAAGTCAGAAATCCAGCACGCCATCTCTATGCAGGGAGCCCAGGACGGAAGGCGCCATACCTTCAAGCATGGAGCAGACGGTGTTGGCTCTCAAAGGGAAGACAAACTGGACAACCATCTTTTGCAAGTTGTCTGCAAGGCGCTCTGGTGTCACTATGAGTGCTTGTTGTTGAAGGAGAGACATGCACGCCCTGCACGAATCCAAGAAAAACTTCTCTTCTCCAGCTACAACTGACGGCAAGGGAAAGAGTCCTTTTGACATCCTTTTTAGCTGACACACTACATCGTCGTGTGAGAGGAACTCGTAGACAAAACTGCTGTGAACAACATACCGAATAGTCCGCGTGGTAGAACGACAAAGAGAGAAAGTGTCTAACTTGTCGGTGATCAGCGTTTGCTTATCATTGTCAACAAACGAAGTATGTGAACAAGGTAAATTGCAGCGCCCATTCATCTGGACTGAGCAGTAGTGGGTCTTCGTTCCTGCAGGCTTTGCACATGTATCTGAGTTGGCTAAAGGTGTGTTCTAGCTGGTCGAACCTTTGGCCTACTGCGCCAAGTTTCAACTTTGTGCGAGAGATGTTCGTGGTTCGCCAAGTGTACGAAGTTCGAACAAGACATCAGTGATCGGGTTCTGCGAAGTCCAATGTGTACTTGCACGTAATAGACCGAAGCTGCGTCTTGGTTGGTTAAACATGATTGCTCTTTCGTGCGGGAGTCGTGGAAAGTCTAGGCTGTAATTTCATCGTCGACGCCACTTCGGTCCCTTCGGCCATTTCGTATGCAGCAGTCCCTGAACACAAGTTCGCCAAGGCCACTTCGCCCTTCGTTCACTCCGGGCACTTTGCCCTATTAAAACACACTTTACGGCGCCACTGACGACTTCGTCCCCATGTGTGTCCAATCTAAGACAGGAAGAGCTATCTGGCAAAATCCACCTGCCTCTCCTTCATACGTACAGGCGCAACTAGTAAATCTTTACATCGTTGCTTCATGAATACGTACTCAAAAACATATCGGTACTATTAGATTTTTCAGCTCAAAGTCTTTAATTCTCAGCCAATATTTCTTCCATGCATACATTTGATCAAAGGAAGATAAGTGAAAGTGTTCTTTCTTTATAATATTTAGAGTGCCGAGAATGTTATGGTGGTTAGTGCATCGATACAGTTGAGCAAGCTGCAGAGAGAGAGAGAGAGAGAGAGAGAGACAGAGAGAGAGAGAGAGAGAGAGAGAGAGAGAGAGAGAGAGAGAGAGAGAGAGACAGAGAGAGAGAGAGAGAGAGAGGGAGGTGAGAGAGAAAGAGAGGAGAGAGAGAGAGAGAGAGAGAGAGAGAGAGAGAGAGAGAGAGAGAGAGAGAGAGAGAGAGAGAGAGAGGGGGGGGGCATTCTAAAATAAGGTACATGTAAACCTTCTCCTCAGAAGTTTTTCTTACCACAGGAATAAACAGCTCTCATCAACAGATGAACATGGCCTAAACTCTTGTAGTCACGAAAGTAATGAGCTCCACATGTTTTTGACACGGAAGTTCTCCACAACCCGAATCCAGCTAGTAAGAGGTCGCTGTGTGTGCGTAGGAGCCTTGTTTATTTACCCACCGACCTCCCCGCGTGTAAACAGCCTGGTGACGTCATCAAACTGACACACTCTCGCCATGCAAGCTATGAATTCAGCAATGCATGAAAACAAACACACTCTCACTCCGAATGCACACAAACTCGGACCCGTACAAGTATAGAGACTGGGTCTTGACAGGTAGCGAAACTTCACGGACATTCAAACGTTCTCAGCGATGCGTAACAGACCTTGCATGCACGAATGGCTGGAGGTAGGAGTCAGTAAAAAATATATAGAGAGGTAAGAAAGAATTCAGTCTTATAAACAAATTAAATCCCCGTGCGAATGAAGGTATTAGAAAATTTGACATCAAGCAGGAGGTTGTCTAAGAAACTCGAGCATCCGTCATACTGCTCCGCAAAAGTTAAGGGCCGGCCCTTGTTATCAGTAGCTTTACAAATATTTATTTTACACTGAGACAACGACGCTGAAAATGACGCAAGGTGGGCTACGCTGCAAGTTAATGTATTGCTGCAAGTGCCCAAACCTGTTGTGCAGGCATTGGCGTTTAGCAAAGGTGTTGTCAGCTGAGCCGAAAAAGTTGCAAATTCACGAGAATTTTACAAAGTTTAGTCGAGTTTCGCTGAAGAAGCAACGTCGCTGCAGGTTTCTGGCATATTGCACGTGCAAGCCATGTCCCTAGAGACCACTGTTCAGCAAAAGTTACAAATCAACGGGTATTTAAGGGCCACAACCAGGGCTCTCAATAATTATGCCTCCAAGACAGAGACTGTCAACACTTGATCGTTATTGAACATGGACAAACTGACTGGACTTTCCTTGCAACTTTCAGACAGGAGGGGGGGGGGGGGGGGGTGCTTCTGACGGATGCCAAGCTAATGAGTTTTGACTTGTCAATAAATTTTTGGCATACATCAATTGCTTAAATGTTGACTTAAATCATTCTTTGAATTGCAGATATTTTTTGTTTCCTTTTGAGAGAGAAATGTTTATGTGGCCCTTAACTTTTGCGGACTAGTGTATATCAGGTTTGTTAGCTAATTCTTCCACTCATCATTTACCTCGCTGTCCACATCTCGCACATCAACAAACTCGATCACCCACTCAACCATCCACACACACATTTGTTCCATCTATCTGCTAATGCACCCATCCAAACACTCATTTGTTTATATTCGAATTATGCATATCTTACGAATCGAATCTTCATTAACGATCTGATAATCCTTACGTCTGTAATTCAAGTCTGTTCCACATATGCCCCTTGCTTTCTGTCTGCTCTGGCAGCTTCACACTGCCTCTTCTAAGCCGGCTTCAAGCAATCGTTTGTAAGTCAATTATACATGAAGATTACCCGGATTTTATGAGTGATACTCCGTATTACCATATATCTGGCCTCAATTGCGTAGAATTATATACTTCAGCCTAGGTACCGTAATCACCTTTTATGTCAATGCCTGGTCTTCTTCTGAGGTGGTTTGTGGCGTTGTGTAGGGATCGGAGTGATCTTGGAAAGGAGCCTAGGCCTACAATACATTTATATCACATGTTTTATTTCTGGAAAAATTACTACAAGTTTAATAGCTCTCTCCTCTCTCTCTTAATCTCTCTCGTCTCTCTTCTCTCTCTCTCTCCTGCGTCTCACTCTCTCTCTCCCTACCCCTTCCATCCCCTCTCCCCTTCTCTCCTATTTCTTCCCACCACCCCATTCCCACCCTTATTCCCTTTTTAAAATTACAATTTACGGGTACGTTTACAGGACAATAGATTGTTTAGCTAGCAGCCAGTACATAAGAGCTAAAGGATCAGGTGTAACAAAGTTTTTTAAAAGAGGTTAGAAAAGGCTATTTGATCAAGTATGAATTTATACTTTGGCGATAATTGAATGCGTGCTGCTGGGGGGATGGATTGGATAGTTACTGGTGTCTAGTGCCTGAGACCAATGGTTGGCCTCGGCGGTAGTAAGGAAGTGTGTGGCGTAGTAGGTAAGTGGTGGTGGTGGTAGCGGTTGTGGTGATATGACGTGCTGGAGGTGAGATAGTGATACTGGTGGTGCGTGCGTAGGCATGTGACACACATACACCGATATGGTGTACGGTGAGTTAAGGTATTGATAGTGATGGTGTGGTGGTGGTGGATGGTTGGTGGAAGGTAAGCTGGTGCGTTTTGATACTTGGCTATGCAAAGTGTGATAGGTTGATAAGTGGATCATAGGGTGGGTGCCGAAATGCGAGATAGGTGAGGATATTAGATGGCTATCCGGTAGCTAAATCCAAGGTGATTACCTGGTGGTCCGGTGGTAGTATTGGTGATACGGTGGCAGGTGGAGATGTGGTTGATAGTAGCGGTGGTGGTTGAGACTGGTGGTGGTGGAGATGGGTGATATTGATTGCCCAAGAAGACCAGTGAATGGTAGAGATGGTTGACTTACTTGGTGGTTGGTGCGAGATGGTCATGAACTATCTCGTGTAGGTACTAGTTTGAGTGATCAGGAGGCGAGGAGTGGTGGTGATACTGGTGGTGATGAGTTGATACTGGTGGCCTGGATGTGCTGGATCAAGGACTGATTGGGTGTGAGGTAGGTGAGAATAGCTGGTGGTACTGCTCATGTTGGATGGTCGGTTGGTGGTGGTGGTGTGATGAGAATCTGCGGATCTAGTCGGATTAGCGGTGGTTTTCAGTAGCTGGTGAGCTGAGATGGTGGATACTGGGGGGTGGTGGCTGCGAGAATGGTGATTTATCTGGTAGCATGTGTGTATTGGATGATATCGTGTGTGAGTCGTCTGCTTGTGGACGCTCGAATCTGCGTAGTCACGCTATCTCTGGTGGTAGTGGTGATAGTAGCGGTGGTGGTGATACTGGTGGTGGTGGAGTATGGTTGATATATGGTGGTGGCTGGTGATACTGGTGGGTGGTGGAGATTGGTGATACTGGCTTGGTCAGTGGGGATGCTGTAGCTCTAGCGCGTGTGCGCCTGGGATACTGGTGGTGATGGTGATACCGGTGGTTGGTGGAAGATGGTGATACTGGTTCGGTGGTGACTGCTATGTGTTAGTGGTAGTGCGGGATGGAGTTTGGTATAATGGGTCAGTCGAGAGTTTGAGGATTTCAGACTAGCTCTTTATAAAGAAATAAAGGACAACTGAAACTGAAAAAAGCACAAAATTATTCAGGCCCTTCCTGCACATTGCGACAGCTGGCAGGAAGGCACGGTGATATCATTGGCTTCACTTCAAAGCCGTCGGCGCCTATAATTCTAGATCTTCAGGCCCCATTTCTATTACAGCCTCCAGCTACAGTGACGCGCGGAATTTCCCCTTCGCTTATTAGAGGGTGGAAGTGCAATCATGGCAGTGCGTATCATGCAGTGCCACCTATGGCATGTGCAATCATGGCCGATATGCAAGTGATGGCAGTGCAGTGATGGCAGTGTAATCAGGGTCAGTGCAACCATTGCAGTGCAATCACGTGTGCAGTTGTGCAGTCAGCGCAGTGCTGTCATGGGCAGGTGGCAAGTCACGCAGTGCAGTCATGGGCAGTGCAGTAATGGGGCATGGCAGTGCAGTACAATGGCGATGGCAGTGCAATCCTGACATTGCAGTCAAGGCAATTGCATGTCACGGCGTGCAAGTTCATAAAAGGCGAGTGCCATCGTGGCAGTGCAATCATGGCAGTGGCAGTCATGGGCAGTGCACGTCACGTCAGTGCAGTCCATTGGCAGTGCAGTCATGGCCGATGTTCTATCGTGGCCGTGCAATCCTGGTCCGCCCGCGTGCAGTCATGGCAGTGCAGTCACGGTAGTTGCAGTCATGGCGAGTGCAGTCCCATCGGCATGTGCAGATGGGTGCAGTGCAATCATGGCAGTGCAGTCCATGGCAGTGCAATCATCGGCAGTGCAATCACGGCATGTGCAGTCATGGCAGTGCAATCGTGGCAGTTGCAGTCATGTTGCATGTGCTATCATGGCAGTGCGAATCATGGCAGTGCAATCATGGCGAGTGCAATCATGGCAGTGCAGTCATGGCAGTTGCAATCATAGGCAGTGCAATCAGGGCTAGTGCGGTCATGGCAGTGCGATATCATGGGGCAGTGCAATCATGGCAGTGCACTCCTGGCAGTGCAGTCACGGCGAGTACAGTCCAGGGCAGTGCAATGATGATCACGATTGCAGGTTATTTTTTTTGCTTTGACTGATACTGACTTTTTCCTCAGCACAATAACAAGATCACCATCTATGAACATATTCGATAATGCACATGAGCGCATGCAGAACACAGAGACACACATGTGTGGCGGCATGCAAACACGAGAGACACACATGTGTCGCATGCACACACCGCGGGCAGGATCGCTCTGTATACAAACACCTGGCATAGAGTGGGAGAGAGAAGCACATAGAGAGGGGGTGTGGGGGAGGGAGGGAGGGAGGCAGTGAAGAGGAGGGAGGCAAAGGGGAAAAAAAGGGAGGGAGGCAGGGAGGGAGGGAGGCAGGGAGGCAGGGAGGCAGGGAGGAGGGAGGCAGTGGAGCAAGGGAGGGAGGGGGGGGGAGGGAGGGAGGAGGGAGGGCAGGGAGGGAGGGAGGCAGGGAGGTGAGGGAGGAGGGAGGCCAGGGAGGGAGGGAGGGGAGGGAGGGGAGGGAGGGAGGGGGGGAGGGAGGGAGGGAGGCAGGGAGGGAGGGTGGAGGAGGCAGGGAGGGAGGCAGGGAGGGAGGGAGGGAGGGAGGCAGGGAGGGAGGAAGGGAGGGAGGTAGAGAAAGAGAGAGAACAAGAGAGAACAAGAGAGAACGAGAGAGAGAGAGAGAGAGAGAGAGAGAGAGAGAGAGAGAGAGAGAGGAGGGGGAGGGGGGGGGGGGGGGCGGGGGGGGATTAAGCAAATACATAGACTATGTATGAGGAAATTCCTCGTCCATCCATTATGTAAGAATTAAAGTCGGAAACACTAGGACTCAGGCAATATGTGGCTATACCGCACAGCATGAATGGGCGCTGTTTGTTTTGCCTGAGCAGACTAGTACACAGCAATTCAAGCCCACCTCTTCATCACATCTCTCTTTATGAGCGGCAAGCGTGTTGTTGAGTTCCTCTTTGTTTTCCGGCCACGAACCACGTATAGTATTTTGACTCCTGCATGTTGTCGAAGAAACCAATTTTTTTTATTTGCAACCCGAATTACAGAAGCTGTCATCAAAGATGAAGGATTTGTTGTGTGATATTTAGACATAAAAATCGTAAAGTAGCAGCCCTGAGTCAAGTATCAACAATAACCACAAAAGTTTTACAGATTTGGTGAACGACCTGTTTTATGAGTGCCATAGAAAGCAGTCGATGGAAAGTAATGAAATACTGACGACAAACACGTTTCACAAAGGAAACCGAATAGTTGTTCGGTGACGACACGACATGCACCTACATGGATAACAGACAAAACGATCGATATAATTTATACATCACTAAAAGCGTGGCTACGTGTGTGTGTGTGTGTGTGTGTGTGTGTGTGTGTGTGTGTGTGTGTAGGTGTGCCTCTGTGCGTGTGTGTGTCTGTGTGTATGTGTGTGTGTGTGCGTGTGTGTTTGTGCCTGTGTGTGTGTGTGCGTGTGTGTGTATGTGTGTGTGTAATTGTGTGTGAGTGTATGTCTGTATGTGTG
>JAWQFJ010034334.1:65000-88291 GCA_034096865.1 Theodoxus fluviatilis | reverse complement strand
TGGATCTGGGGGGTATGCCGCCCCCTCCTTGGCCTTTGTCGCATGCTGCACCTGTGCGCGGGACCTCTATTGAATAAAAAAAATAAAAATTTTCAACCAGCAGTGCCGGTTATATGGTAAGGGGGGAAGGAGAGGTTGGTAAAAACAAGATCGATTTGAAATTGCCATTTTAACGACGGGTGGTGGGTGGGCGGCCGGGAGGGGTGGGCGGTTCAGGGTGGGGGGTGGGGGGTGGCGGGGGTGGGGGAGATTGTCCGGCGATACGGGTTCGGGGTGGGGGGCGGTGGGGGGTGGGGCGGGGGCTGGTGCGCGGTGGGGGAGGGGGGGGGGGGTGCGGGGGGGGGGGTGGGGTCTCTTTACGCGGTTGATGATACCACCGCGGACAAGTAGTGTCTCTTTTGGACGTTTAATTCGTTGTGTTTTGTTTTAAAAAGTAGTAAGTGAAGTTGACGTGGTGCTTTTCTTTTTTTTGTCTGCGTTGTTTCCCGACCCCCCCCTAATTTTATTTCTCGTGGTTGCTTGTGGCTTTGTGAATGTTGACGTGCTGACCCAAAAAAAAAATTTTTGAGGGGGGGGTTTTTTTATTGCGTCGTGTGCCTCCAATCTATATGGAATGATTATTTGTTTTGATTGCGTTTTTTTTTTTCCCCCTTTTATTTTTTAGTACTCCGGGCTTTTTTACAGGCAGTTTTTTTTTTTTTTTTTTTTTTCGTTGGTTGTGTTTTTTATTTTCTGTCATTTTTGGGAAAAGTAATAAGGAAGTATTCTTTTGTTCAAATATTTGTTGGGGAAGAGGGGAGGGGAAAAAACTTGTAAATGTCAGTTTGTTTTATGTCCGTCTAACCTTGTCGTTTCTTTCAAACCTGAATCGCATGATTCGTTCCTCGTTTGGTCTGATGTGAAAGCTCACCTTGCAGAGATGTTTTAGTGTTGTTTTACGCGTGTCCTCTGTCCGATTGTTGTGCTGCTGTTTATACGCAAGTAAGTTTGATTCAACTATAGAGACTCATATTTTTTTAGCTTTCTTGTAGCACGTTTAGACCAGAAGAAAATAAGGCTGTGCAAAAGGCAAGATGACAGAAGAGGGGCTATAAATATCCGCTTCTCCAAGTTTTATCTTGCCTGACGATATTTTTGGACCGTCGCAAAAAATCCATGTGGTTTTTTCATTTTTCTGGCACAGGTGGGCTTTTTTTTTTTTTTTTTGCCCAGGTTTCCATAGTGTTGTTTCGTTTTGTGGAAAATCGAATCTCTTCCACATCGGCTTCATCGTGAGCAAACCCAAAAACAAAAACTAGTTTCATTTCAAGCAGCTAAGATTAATTTTTTTTTCCAGGAAATGATAAATATTTATTTTGGGCTGAAGAATGATCTGCGGGGGGGGTGGGCGGGGGATGGACGGGGCAGGATTGAGGATAGGGCGGGGGGGGGGGGGGATGAATTGATAGTTGCGATTGGGATAGTTGGATTATGAGGAATGAGGATGTCGAGGGGATATGGGAATTGGGGCGGGATAGAGGGGGATACTTGGATTGATCGTTGTGGGATAAACGAAAGCGTGAGTTCATTCAAAAAAAACACCCGGCCTTTTTGGATGGTTATCCCATTGAATTTTTTTGAAAAAGAGGAGAAAGAAGTGAAAGGGTTAGGAGGAGTTAGAAGTTCTGGGGGAAAAAGGGACCGGGGGGGGGACCTTCAGTTTTTTTTTACTACGTAAACCTCCTACTTAGCCTCTTTTGGATTTCTGGGGAAAAGGATTTATTTTTTCTTTTTTTTTTTTTTTTTTTTTTGACTTTTTTTATTGAATTGATTATTTTATTTTTTTTTTTTGTTTTATAACCATACAGGACTGCAAAAATTTTTCTCAGTTTTATAAAATTAATTTTTTTAGTGGGTTTCTTTGTTTCTTGTTATCCAACATCAGACTAGTTGGTTTATTGTGCCTCATTGGTGGAAGGGGTGTAAGGTCACACACGCCAGAGCAAGAAAACCCCCATTCGAAACAAAGTGGTTATTCATTTTTTTTTTTTTAAGGCCTCTCGGAAATCGTTAATTTTCGTGTATTTTTAATTTCATTTTGTGGTGATGCTTCTAGGATTTGTAGTTAGCATGAAAATTTTTTAGATTAAGAGGCTCACCCCCCCCCAAGGAAAGGAAAAAAAAAAAAAAAAAAATGAAGTTTCTTTTTTAATGCTGGGGGTGGAAAGGATTGTGCTTGTTTGAGGGTGCGTGGGGGTGGGGGGGAATAAGGAGGATAGAAAGACGATCATTGAAGTGACCCCGAGAAAATGGGATTGTGTGCAAGTTTTTTTAAAGCTGAGAATAGCTTCGTTAGTTTTTCAAAACCCCACCCGCTGGTGGTTTTGTTTGAATATTCAGGCTATATTTTATTTTGACCAGGGTTGGAAAATTTATGCCCTGAAAAACACAAGTAGTTCGTTTTCCTATGGGTTCGTCTTTTATCATCTTATTGGAGGGAAGAAAATATACCTACGTGAGGGGGGGGTCTCCATGCAGCACAGTCATATAAAGAGGCGAAAATACCAACTAAGGAAATGGAGTGTTGCTCTTTCAAATAAATAATAATAACCTGTTTTTCAGTTGATTTTTTGATCAAGTTTTTGGCCTACCTAGCCCACAAGAGCTGTTAGGCATACACTCCACCATTCATTTATTCATTCATTCATTCATTCAATTTCATTCATTCATTTCATTCCTTTCATTCATTTTCAATCATATTCATTCATTTTTTTTATTCAATTCATTCATTTTCATTCATTTCATTCATTCATCATCATTCTACTGCTTGCTGATTTGCAATGTGTCTTCACTCGGTCTAGTCCCGTCCGTTCCCCGTTTTTATTCCGTCACACGTTCGCCGTCCGGGTTCCGTCCGGCCGTTTCTGGCCTGTTCTCCTGTCTGTCTGGCTCCATTCTCGACACATGTCGTCGGGGGCGTTTGACCCAATTTCATTTCATCCCCATTCCCCTCCCCTCTCAACCACCCACCCCCCACCACCCTCACCCCCCCATTCGGCTCACTCCCTTCCCCAACTGCCTTTTTTCCCTACCCATTTCACACCCCCAACAACTTTTACCCCCCTTCTTCCCCCTCCCCCCCCCCCCCCCCCGGCCCCTTCCCGCTCCCCTTCCCCCCCCTCTCCACCCCTCCCCACCTTTCCCTTACTCGTTCACCATCTTTTTTCCCCCGCCACCCTCCCCCCTCTTCCACTTTCTCCACTTCCACTCCCCCCCCCCCCCCTTTCCCCCCCCCTATTCCCTTCCACCCCCCCCTCCCTCCATCCCTCTCCCTTCCTCCTCCTCCTCCTCCTCCCTCCTTCCTCTTCTCCCCTCCTCCATCCCCTCATCTCCTCATCCTCCCTCCT
The DNA here is from genome assembly GCA_034096865.1 of Theodoxus fluviatilis. Lineage (NCBI taxonomy): Eukaryota > Metazoa > Mollusca > Gastropoda > Cycloneritida > Neritidae > Theodoxus > Theodoxus fluviatilis. The sequence goes on along the minus strand of JAWQFJ010034334.1, from coordinate 84,905 downwards.
CCCTTCCTTCCTTCTCCTCTACCTCCTCCTCCTCTCCTCCTCATCTCCTCCTCCTCCTCCTCATCCTCACCTCCTTACTCCTCCTTTCCCTCCTCCTCCTCCTCCTATCCCCTCCCGATTTATGTAAGTTTCTCTAGGGTGTCCTCTCCTCTCTCTGTGGGGTCTCCTCCCTCACCCTTTTTTCTTCCCCTCTCTCTCACTTCCCCTCCCTCCCCCTCCTATTCTCTCTACTCAACTTCTCTCCCCCTCTCTTTCTCCCTCCCTCCCCCCCCTCCCTTCTCCCCCCCCCCCCCCCCTCTCCTTTCCCCCCTCTCCTCTTCCCTCTCCTCTCCCTCCTCCTCTCACCCTTTCTCTCCTTCCCCCCTTCCTCTCTCTCCTCCCTCTCTCCTTCTCCCCTCTCTCCTCTCGCCCCTCTTCCCTCCCCACCCCTCCCTCCCCCTCCCCCTCTCTCTTCTCCCCTTCTTCCATCCCCCTTCGCTCTCCTCTCTCCTCCCCCTCTTTTCTCTCTTGTTCCCTCCTCTCGTTTCCATACCACGCCTGGTCTCACTCTCTTCTTTGACTTACCTGGGCTTTTGTCTGTGTGTCTGACCCTGTGGGGGGTCGCCGTGGGGGTGGCTCTGTCTTGGCTTCCTGGCTGGTCCCCCCTCTCCTGTTGTGTTTATTTTTTGGCGTGGTGTGTCTTCCTCTTTCCCCCTCCCCCCCCTTTCCCCTCTTACCCTCCCCCCCACTCCAACCCTCTCCTCCCCCCCCTCCCTGTCCCCTTCCTTCCCTCACCACACAACACACACGACAAACAACAACACACACACACAACACACACATCTCCCTCTGCACCCCTTTCTCTTTTTGCTTGCCAGGCTTTTTTCTTTTACTTATATTATAATATATACAAAGCATAAAAAGAATCCCCCCCCCCCCCCCCACCCCCCCCCCCTTTCTGTCCTTTGTGTTTTCACATTTTGTAGAACAAAAAAAAGTGTAGTGAAAAATGATGCACACAGCCCCCCTCCCCTTTTGTACCAGACACTAACTGCCCCCCAAGTGTTGTGTGTGGGACTCTGTGAAGAAGTTGGAAATATGAAGGTGGAAAAGATTTTCCCTGTTGTTTGCTTGGGAAAGGTGGAAAAGCTGTATGAGAGTGGGGAAGCGTCCTAAATTACATTACCTGTGGTTTCGACGGGGAAAAAAATCTGTTCTTCAATGGAGAGGCTTGAATTCATGTTTTGCATCTTTTTCTTAAGTGCCAGGAAAAGAGAGCCACCATCCACTCATCCTCCCTTTTTTGTTTAGTTTTTGTCTGTCTGTTTGAAGGAAAATAAATGTGTGTGTGCGTGTGTGCGAGGCATGGCGTTTTGCGTGAGTTGAGAAGTGGAAGGAGCGAGAGAGACGTCGAGAAGAAGATGAGGATCCCGGAGAAACTGAGACGAGAGGAGAGGACAGACAGACAGACAGACAGACAGACAGACAGACAGACAGACAGACAGACAGACAGACAGACACACAGACAGACAGACACACACACAGACAGAGAGACTGTATGTGTGTTAGCGTTAGGCAGGTGTATATGTGTTAGGCAGGTGTGTGTGTGTGTGTGGTGTTCGGTGTGTCTGTGGTATGTGTGTTAGTTAGGGATGAGTGTGTGTTTCGTTTTTGAGGGGTTGAGGGGTTGGTATGTCTATGGTGTGTGTGTTAGAGATGTGGGTGTGTATGTGTGTGTTCATGTGCGTTGGAGGGGGGGGGGGGGGGGCTCTATAGTGTGTGTGTGTGTTAGGGAGTATGTGTGTGTGCTCATGTTGTTTTTATATGATCATTAACTTTGCACATACCTTAATTATATCATAACTATCATATGACTTCATTGCTTTGTGGACCAGGAAGACAACCATGTATCCATGTATAATAGAGGATGCATGTCTTATTTAGGAGAGAAATAAGTAAACTGAAGAATTAGTTGTGCATCTTTTCACTGTGTAAAACCAAATACGCCCATGTTACATTGCTGCAGTTTCTTCAGCAATCTAGGTGTTTGGTTTTAACTGTTGTATAAAAAAGGAAACAATGTAGTTCACGCCCTCAAAACCTGCTGGTAAATGTTGTGATAATCCGACCTCATGCTGACTAGTCTGGCCCTAATTACCTCCCCTTTTAGGCCAGCTCTAAACCCGCATGTTAATTATGGTGTTCTTTTCCCTCCCTGTGTGTGGGTGTGTGGGTGCAGATGATGCGATGTGGAGACCAAGTATATTCAATGCTGAATCATGAGTTTTCAATCCGTCCACGCAAGTAGTAAAATTTTCAGTGCTGTTCTTGCGCATGGTGGTAGTATAGTTCGTGCCTCAATTTGTTCAGGCTTGTTCAGTTCAGTTCAGTTCAGTTCGTGCCTCAATTTGTTCAGGCTTGTTAGACCTGGCGAATTGGGGGATTAGTCTAGTTCCGATGTCTGTAGTCCATTCTGGACAGATAATTGCTTAGTCTGGTTTTCAGTCATATATATATGCCGCTGTTGGGTTTAGTTGTCAATCGCAAACTAGCCCGAGTGGTCAGTTTCGTCAGTTGATTGCGTGCCAGAGTGCCGGTGCTTGAAAGCAGTGCGGACTGACCTCCCGAACTGACCCGAACTTTGACCGGGACCAAGTGCATGCCAGTCGCTGTTCAGTCAGTGTGATGACCTACACTCTACTCTACTCTCCCTGATTGAGGACTTCCGTAGATAGGTCTAGATAGGTCGCTCTTGTGCATTGTGGCCTGCCTGCCTGCTTCGCTGATCGCTCAGTGCTGGGGGCTAGCGAGCACGTGAAGGACAGAGATAGGAGAGGGAGAGAGGTAAGGCTGTTCTGATCGTTGATGACTACAGTTTGAGTGAGTGTGTGTGTGGATTGGGGGCAGTGGTTGATGGATAGAGCGGCGGCATTCACAGTTGTGAAGGTAGGTACTGTTGTGATTGTGTTGCACAATACCTCATGGGAATGGTAGTTTCACAGTGGAAAAAGCCTTGCTAATGGCTGGTTAAGTCATGAATTTAATGTAGTAGATATTCGAAAAGTTACTGAACGTGTATTTTTGTTAGTGTTTAAAATGCGCTGAGAGTGGTATTTTCAGTTTGGTGAGTTTGTGTTGTGGTTTTTGTGGAGTTGAGTAAGATGTAGTCTCACAAAATCCACGCTGTCATGATGTGGTGATTGATTCATCCTGCCAACTTGGGACGTGTGTGACAGCTCTATTTTTGAATCAGTGACTGTCATAATATTTTCTCTCTCCAGTGGGTGAATTTTGAACTCTGGAGTAACTGTCATATTTTCTTTCCATTGGGAGACGGGGTGTAGTTCAGGAAATACTGCAAATTTTCCATCTTGGTGTGGGGTAAGAAAAGACCCACCTTGTCTGTCTACATGATTTGTAAAACTAAAAGGCAAATAACTGGGGAAATGGTGACTAGATTTTCCCTCAAAATGACTGGTTCCTGTGATTTCTGGTCTCCCTGTGGGTTCGGGGTAAGAATTGACCCACCGCGTCTCCCTACACGATTCGTAATCTTGAGGCGAATAACTAGGGACACGTGACTGGATTGCGTTTACTCTAAACTGTTCTTCTAGTGATTTTCATGCTTAATGGCCTTAAATAGCCTACACGGCTGATAGGCCGTAAAACACTACCTATCCATCCATCCTGTGATTTCTGGATCAGTGGTCCTACGTAGCCTACAAAGGCTGATAGGCCGGAACCATCCATTCATTGAAAACCTCCAGACATTTTCTGTTTGGAAAATAATTCCATTTAGTGAGATTTGCTTAGTGAGGTCTGTCATGAATTTCATCCAGACTTTGAACCTGTGTTAGGGCATTTGCTGATGAGAGCTCCATTCTGGGTTTGTATGACTTTGAGTAACACTGCTTCTGGATAAGGGTTTGTATGACTTTGAGTAACACTGCTTCTGGCTAAGGGTTTGTGTGACTTTGAGTAACACTGCTTCTGGCTAAGGGTTTGTATGACTTTGAGTAACACTGCTTCTGGATAAGGGTTTGTGTTCTGCTCTAGATAAATAAAGTCTACGTTGCAATTCAGCAAACCAGGGAATGCTTTTTTTTCTTTGAATTTTCTTACTGAATTTGCTTTCTTCTGATGTGTGCTATTGATGACATCTCTTTTGGTTCAGCGTGAGGAATTTTCCTACAAGATTCCACCATGATTACTGACAGCCCAAGTCGGAACTGATCTCAGAGTTTAGTCTGTGTGCACTTGGAGGTTTCTGTGCATGCCAACAACAACAAAAGTTTGCTCCATTTGGGAAGAGACTGGACATTCAATGAATATGTTTTTTGGGGGGTAAAAATGTACGTATGTTGGGAGTATCTGTTTAATCATTAGCTTGCTTGCTGAAGATATTTGGTCTCGTGTTACAGTTTTACTTTTCTGTACCTAGGATTGGGTGTATCAGAAGTGTGATGGTTTGAATATTTCTAGCACATCTTGAATAGTTTTAGTTGATAATTGAAATATTCATAATTCACATATTGATCAATTCCTTCATCTATCATCTACCAATAGATTCAATAGTTTATTTGTTGACTCCACTAGTTATTCATCCAGTCATTTGTTCATCCATGAACTCATTCATTCACTTGTTCATTCACTCGCCCACTCCTCTGCAAGCACAAGATAGCTTTTTGGCACAGTATGATCAGCACAGACAGCCAATGGTTGTGAAATACCACGAGCCAGATGTTTGCATCAGGACTGAGATTGGGTATCCATGATAAACTGCCACGTGTGCACAGGATTTGCTACTTGTAGGGCTGGAGGTAACAACTTTTCTTCCCTGCTCTGGGATAAACACTAAACAGCTGTCACAAGTGGTGGAGTGTGACTGCTGGAGTAAGCCCACCGTGAAACAGATGCTACAGTTTCCTAATGGACAGATTGATGGGCTGTGAACTGTAGGCTGGGTACAATTTCTGGTATCTAATGATTGAATTGTATTGTATTACTTTATTTGAAGAGGATTCACTGGAACTTAACGTCCATCCTCCAGTGATCCATTTTGTAATTAAGGTTGAAAGTTTTCAAAGACTTTTTGTTGGTTTTACTTTGAGAGAGAAAGAGAGAGACAGACAAACAGTGACCCATTGATGCAACATTCACTCCTTCACTTGCTGGATCACTCATTGTACCCTCTCTCATTCTCTCTCTCTCTCTCTCTCTCTCTCTCTCTCTCTCTCTCTCTCTCTCTCTCTCTCTCTCTCTCTCTCTCTCTCTCTCTATCTCTCCTCCTCCCCATCCCTCTCTCCCTCTCCTCTCTCAATCTCTCTCTCTCCATTCTCCTCTTTCATTCTTTATCTCTCTCTCATTACTCTCTCTCTCTCTCTTCTCTCTCTCTCATTCATTCTCTCTCATTCTCTCTCTCTCTCTCTCATCTCTCCTCTCTATCTTCCATTCTCTGCTCGCTCTTTCTCCTCTTCTCTCGTCTCTCTCATCTCTCTCTCTCTCTCTCTTCCTCTTCTCTCTCTTCTCTCTCTCTTCTCTCTCTCTCCTCTCCTCTCTCCTCTCTCTCTCTCTCCCCCTCCTCTCTCTCCCTCTCTCTCTCTCTCTCTCTCTCTCTCTCTCTCTCTCTCTCTCTCTCTCTTCCTCTCTCTCTCTCTCCCCCTCTCTCTCTCCTCTCTCTCTCTCTCTCTCTCTCTCTCTCTCTCTCTCTCTCTCTCTCTCTGCTCTCTCTCTCTCTCTCTCTCTCTCTCTGTGTAATCTTCAATATTTCATCTGAAAAAGGTGTATGTAAATGAAAATTTATCATGGAGAATGGAGTTGCACATTATGAATGAATGATTAGGCCACTCACAAAAAAGTTGTGGCTATGGGTAACATGGTTGTGGGTTTTTATTACAATTATTTTGTTTGCTCTAGAAGAGGTAAAATTGTACAGAAATTAAGTTTCTCTATTTCTGAAAATGCTTTTTAAAACTTAGATAGTAGATTCCCCGAGTGCTCAAAGGGCAGGGAGGATGGGAGGGCAGGGGAGATGGGAGGGCAGGGAAGATGGAGGGCAGGGGAGATGGAGGGCAGGGAGGATGGAGGACAGGGGGGATGGGAGGGGGCAGGGGAGGATGGAGGGCAGGGGAGATGAGGCAGGGAGGATGGAGAGGGCAGGGAAGAGGGGAGGGCAGGGAGGGATGGGAGGGGCAGGGAGGGATGGGAGGGGCAGGAGGGGATGGGGAGGGGCAGGGAAGAGGGAGGCAGGGGGATGGGAGGGCAGGGGAGAGGGAGGGCAGGGGAGATGGGAGGGCAGGGAGGATGGAGGGCAGGGAGGATGGGAGGGCAGGGAGGATGGGAGGGCAGGGGAAATGGAGGGCAGGGGAGGAGGGCAGGGAGGAGGGAGGAGGGGAGGAGGGCAGGGAGATGGGAGGGCAGGGAGGATGGGGAGGGCAGGGAAGATGGGAGGGCAGGGAGGATGGGAGGGCAGGGGAGATGGGGGGCAGGGGAGAAGGGAGGGCAGGGGAGATGGGAGGGCAGGGAGTAGGAGGGGGCAGGGGAGATGGGAGGGCAGGGGAGATGGGAGGGCAAGGGAGATGGGAGGGCAGGGAGTATGGAGGGCAGGGAGTATGGAGGGCAGGGAGGATGGGAGGGCAGGGAGGATGGAGGGCAGGGGAAATGGGAGGGCAGGGGAGATGGGAGGGCAGGGAGTATGGGAGGGGCAGGGGAGATGGAGGGGCAGGGAAGATGGAGGGGCAGGGGAGATGGAGGGCAGGGAGGATGGGAGGGCAGGGAGATGGAGGGCAGGGAGGATGGGAGGGCAGGGAGGATGGGGAGGCAGGGAGATGGGAGGGGCAGGGAGGATGGAGGGCAGGGGAGTGTGGAGGGCAGGGAGGATGGGAGGGCAGGGGAGATGGAGGGCAGGGAGTATGGAGGGCAGGGAGTATGGAGGGCAGGGAGTATGGAGGAGGGGCAGGGAGGATGGGAGGGCAGGGAGTATGGAGGGCAGGGAGGATGGGAGGGCAGGGGAGATGGAGGGCAGGGGAGATGGGAGGGCAGGGAGTATGGAGGGCAGGGAGTATGGAGGGCAGGGAGGATGGGAGGGCAGGGGAGATGGGAGGGCAGGGAGTATGGAGGGCAGGGAGTATGGAGGGCAGGGAGGATGGGAGGGCAGGGACTGGGGAGATGGGAGGCAGGGGAGATGGAGGGCAGGGGAGATGGGAGGGCAGGGGAGATCATATGGGAGGGCAGGGAGATGGGAGGGCAGGGAGATGGGAGGGCAGGGGAGATGGGAGGGCAGGGAGATGGGAGGGCAGGGGAGATGGGAGGGCAGGGAGGATGGAGGGCAGGGGAGATGGGAGGGCAGGGGAGATGGGAGGGCAGGGGAGATGGGAGGGCAGGGGAGATGGGAGGGCAGGGGAGATGGGAGGGCAGGGGAGATGGGAGGATGGGAGGGCAGGGGAGATGGGAGGATGGGAGGGCAGGGGAGATGGGCAGGGGAGATGGGAGGGCAAGGGAGATGGGAGGGCAGGGGAGATGGGAGGATGGGAGGGCAGGGGAGATGGAAGGGCAGGCAGTTACACCATTAATTTCTTTCCTTTCCTGGTTCCATCCCCCTGTGGGTTCGGGGTAAGAATAGACCCACCGTGTCTCCCTACGCGATTCGTAAGAGGTGAATAACTAGGGACACCGTGACTTGATTTGCGTTTACTCACGTGCTAAATGACCTTACATAGCCTACAAAGGCTGATAGGCCGTAAAACACTCTCCCTCCCTCCCTCTTTCCTTTCCTTTCTTTTCTTTTTTTGCTTGATCAAAAAAAGTTTAGGGTCGGCAGAAAGAAAATGGAGCTGGTCAGGTTACCAAAATCACAATGCTTTTTCTTTTCTTTTTTTAAGACGGACAACTTATAAAAATGCTGATTTGCATTAATATTGCGGAACAAAATGATGTATCGCCAACCTGTGCCGTGACAATGCAAACTATCAATTGTGCTTATTTGGAGTTCAACCGTGCGTTCCTGTAATAGATGTCATCTTTATCTTGTCACACAGTTGTTTCGTTTCTGCTATCAGTAGCTGTCCAACTGTTGTAAGTGCATTTTGTGTCAGGTCGGTGACCTGAGTTGACATCATTCCCTCACTGCTTGCTGGTTACCTTTGTGTAGTAAACATGTTTTCCTTTGTGTAGTAAACACCCTTTCCCTCTGTGTAGTAAATTTTGCATAGTAAACATGCTTAAACTTTGTGTATTAACCCATTATGACCGGATGCTAACTGCACGTTACATCTCCCTTTCAGACCGGATGCTACGCAGATGTTGCATTTCACAGTGGTGTACTTCTTGTTTCTAGGAAGTGTAGAAGTGAAGATATAAAATTTTTATGAGTGTTGTTGACTTTGTGTTTTTTCCTGAAAAAAACTCAGGTTTTACTTTTAGGAAGCCGTTTTCATCACACACTGTAGGTCATAATGGGTTAAACATGTTTTTCCTTTGTGTAGTAAACACCCTTTCCCTCTGTGTAGTAAATTTTGCGTAGTAAACATGCTTTCCCTGTGTGTAGTAAACTGTGTGTAGTAATCATGCTTTCACTTTGTGTAGTAAACTTTGTGTAGTAAACGTGCTTACACTTTGTGTCGTAAACTTTGTGTAGTAAACATGCTTACCTTTTGCGTGGTAAACTTTGTGTCGTAATCTCTGTGTAGTAAACATGCTTACCTTTTGCGTAGTAAACTTTGTGTAGTACACTTTGTGTAGTAAACACGCTTTCCCTCTGTGTAGTATACTTTGTGTAGTAAACTTTGTGTAGTAAGCATGCTTTTCCTTTGTGGATTTCCAATGTATTGCTTGATGGAATTTTGCAGTTGTATCCTGTTCAGTATTAGTGAGCTGTATGTTCAGAACATGGACTTCAAGCTACTGTATTGGGTGTTGCTTAGCATACATAAAATGTCTCGTCATATTTTGATGAAATCAATTTTTGTTTTTCCAGGTCAGCTGGTTACAGAAGGTGACGTCGTACTGCTGCCATAGCTGCAGATTACAAAGCCAATATTTGGGGTGGAATTTCAACATTGGGCTGGTGGTGAATTCTTCGGAGCAAAACCTTGCCCAGGAGTTTCTTCAGCAGCATCTTCATCGGTCCTAACACTCCCCGACAACTTCCCAAAGTTGAACTGTGGTGATATCTTCTGCTCATTTTCCCTCGAGGATAGTTCACCATGCGGATGACATAACCTGTGATTGCTGGTTCCTTCCGAGTCGTGCAACTTGTCCAAGCGTCGTCACGGTAACTGCTGGACCTGAAAAGTTGGTGATCACTTCATCCAAGTAGAATCGCCATGGCGGAATTGTTGTCTGTGCACGTGCACATCCCTCCACCCGCAAGACTGGCCTACGTCCAGGACATGAGCGAGCGAGAGCAGCTGCCGCAGAATGGCGCCGTGTCTAGAGAGTCGGGCCGCTTCTGCCACCTGCCGCGACGCAAGAACGTCAACATCGGCTTCAGGAGCCTGTGCTACTCTGTCAAAGATGGCAATCGCAACAGTGAGTGGAGATTTGAAACTTTTTTCCTTTGCCTTGAAACTGACGTGCAAGTTTTGTGGGTGAGGTGGCGTGGCGTAGGGTGGATGGGGTGAGGGGAAGAGGCAGCTTCTCTGTTGCGTTGGTTGGAGTCCCCCAGCATGCGTCTTTCAACATGTTTTGCTGTTCAGTACCTTTGCCAAGGAGGTTATGTTTGACCCTCCGTTCGTCCGTTCGTTCGTTAGTTATTTGACATAATAACTTGTAACGTTCTCAGCGAATTCTGACGAAATTTAGCGCAAGATCAGGGTTTCACCCAAGGAACAATCAATTAAATTTTGGAGGTTTCCTGTTGTTTAGTTCTGGAGTTAAACCATAAAGTGATATTCTATCTCCCATCACCAGATTTATGACGTCAAACTATTGATGATACCGGTGTATGCATTTTTCGCGCAAGAGACCTCCAGCAGAGCTAAAACTAACTGCACTACACAGATCACGGAAGAGAAATTGTGGTGTCCTTGGCAAAGGTTTGCACATTGAGTGCTCTCTAGTTTGATTACAGACGTAAAGTTGTACAGCATCAGTGCATGGCGTGCCATGTGTGGATGGATGATGCCCCATGCTGCCGATCCTTGACACATGCTTTCGTTCCTGTGCTGCTCCTGGCTGCTAGCCCCAGCCAGGGCTTGCTCTTTGGTTTCTGTGTGCAACTTGTTGTTCCGACTTAACTCCGTAAGTGTAAGGAACTACAGGCGTTTCTGCCTAGAGATTTCCACGCGGCTGATGGACGTGGAACTGAGCATGAGGAGGAAGACACGAGGGGGAGGGGAGAAGCTAATGGCTAGAGGTGGAATGGGGATGAATGGCAGCGAGGAACGAGGAACAAGGAAGGGAAGTATGGGACACTGGAAGCTGACCAAAACTGTGGCCAGAACTTGCAGACCACATTTGGCATGTGACCAGGGGAAGTGGAGCATGGAGCGGAGATTTGGCGTAGATTTCATGTGACCAGGGGAAGTGGAGCGGAGATTTGGCGTAGATGTCATGTGACCAGGGGAAGTGGAGCGGAGATTTGGCGTAGATGTCATGTGACCAGGGGAAGTGGAGCGGAGATTTGGCGTAGATGTCATGTGACCAGGGGAAGTGGAGCGGAGATTTGGCGTAGATGTCATGTGACCAGGGGAAGTGGAGCGGAAATTTGGCGTAGATGTCATGTGACCAGGGGAAGTGGAGCGGAGATTTGGCGTAGATGTCATGTGACCAGGGGAAGTGGAGCGGAGATTTGGCGTAGATGTCATGTGACCAGGGGAACTGCAGCGTGGAGCGGAGATTTGGCGTAGATGTCATGTGACCAGGGGAACTGCAGCGTGGAGCGGAGATTTGGCGTAGATGTCATGTGACCAGGGGAAGTGGAGCGTGGAGCGGAGATTTGGCGTAGGTGCCGTGCGACCAGGGGAAGTGGAGCGGAGATTTGGCGTAGATGTCATGTGACCAGGGTAACTGCAGTGTGGAGTGGAGATTTGGCGTAGCTGTCATGTGACCTATTGTTTCTTGTGTAGATATGCCATGTGACTTATATGGCATTCCTTGCATAGATGTATGATGATGATGTGATCAATAATATTATTTGTTCAAATGGATATGATGCGACCAATCGCATTTCTTGTCAGGATGTATAGATAGGTGATGCTCTTCTCTGAGATATGCCCCCCCCCCTGGATTGGGGGTAAAAATAGGCCCCTTGTGGGTTGGAGGTAAGAATAGACCCCTTGTGGGTTGAGGTAAGCCCTGGGGGTTGGGGGGGGGTAAGAATAGACCCCCGGGTGGGGGGTGGGGTAAGAATAGACCCCCTGTGTGTTGGGGTAAGAATAGACCCCTTGTGGGTTGGGGGTAAGAATAGACCCCTTGTGGGTTGGAGGTAAGAATAGACCCCTTGTGGGTTGAGGTAAGAATAGACCCCTGTGGGTTGGGGGTAAGAATAGACCCCCTGTGTGTTGGGGGTAAGAATAGACCCACTGAGTCTCCCATTGAAATGCTGAAAATGTAAATAACTATGGAATAAAAAGGTATGACTTGCTGTTTCTCGAGCCATCCCTAGTTATTTTAGGGGAAAAAAATTTTAGTTCTGTTCTGGCATATATATAAATATATATATTTAAAGTTCAGACCTAGCTACTTTAAACCCAATTTTTTCTGACCATGTTGCCATAACCTTGACTATTTTTCCTTTGGCCCGAATCTTGGAGTGTTCAGTGCTGTGTTGAACTGACCTGCTCTACACAATATGGCTTTCTTTCTCCTAAATGGTGGGACAGGGATGATGATGATGGGCATCCCATGTAGCTCCTCAGCTCAGTGCAATGTAGCTCAATATTTCATGCTGTTTAGTTGAGTTTTGCTTGGTTGATCAAATTTGCTTTTGGAGGATTAATTGTTTTTTGGGTTGGGGTGTTTTTGAGCCTTTGGTTTAGGTCTATGGAAATTATTGCAGTGTTCATTTTTTGTGGCCGAGTGGTTATTTTTTGTCTTTTGTATTTTTAAAATTTGCATTTTGGTGGCAGAGGTCAAGTTCCTTGCTTTAGCAGCATTTGTGCTATTTTGAGTTTGTTGCATTGTGGCTTGTTCAGATATTCTCTGTCTGTCTGTCTGTCTGTCTCTCTCTCTCTCTCTCTCTCTCTCTCTCTCTCTCTCTCTCTCTCTCTCTCTCTCTCTCTCTCTCTCTCTCTCTCTGTCTGTCTCTGTCTGTCTCTCTCTCTCTCTGTCTCTGTCTGTCTCTCTCTCTCTCTCTCTCTCTGTCTCTCTCTCTCTCTCTCTCTCTCTCTCTCTCACACACACACACACACACACACACACACACACACACACACACACACACACACTCACACACATGCACACTCACTCTTTTGGATTTACCATATCCCCCCTTCTCCCCCCCCCCCCCTTCTCTCCCCCCCCCCCCTTCTCTCCCCCCCCCCTTCTCTCCCCCTACCCTCCCCTCCCTGACTCTCTGTAGGATAACACACCCACACACTCACACCATGGCGTCTGCATACTCGTTTGCATGCAAGATGGCTGTATTTGACAGCAAAGAAATATTTTGTTTCCTTTCCTAGATAAGAGTCTGGGTAAGGCGTTAAGAGATGGGGATTTTCATCTCAGCCAGCAGCTGGGGTGTCAAACTGCCTCTGTGCATGTTCTAACCATTGCACGCTTCTTTCATTTTGCCTTCTTTTTTCTCCTTTTGCAATGATGCATCAGTGAGTAAGTGAACTGCTTTTAAATCTCCCTTTGGTGTTCTCTTTCTCTCTCTCTCTCTCTGTGCGCATGTCCCCGAGTAGTAGGTGGCGTGAGATTCCGTTTTTGCTTGGATTGGCCTCAGTTGCTACGTGTTGAGCTGTGTGCATAACCCATTCTTTTTGACTGGTTTGTTGAAACTTCTCTGGTTTTCTTCTTAATGAACCTACTGTCGTATTTCTGTAGTTGTTCGGCTCACTGGACAAAAATATCATTTTACAGTACAGTACTCAGTAGTGATTCTTGAAAATGTTTCATCCAGAACCCTTGATATTTATGATTTGTGACCGTGCATGGAAAACAAGGCTAAAATACAGAAAACTGCTTTTAAGAAAAGTTATCATTGCACTGACTAAGTCATGTACATGTATAAGTTTTCCTGATCATTACATCACTGTAAATTTTTTCACAGATTTTCTCTATCAACATGTTCTTTTTATATGGAATATGCAGGAATGTAATAAATGATATTGTGGTTGAAATAGCTCATTTTCTCTTCTTTTTTTCATGCTTCAGCCTTGTTTTTAAGAAGAGAAAATGAGCTATTTCAACCACAATATCATTTATTACATTCCTGCATAAGCACAGTCACATATTTTTATGGACATCTAATCTGTAGAACTTAGCCTGCACCTCAGAGATCAATTCAATTCTTAACTAGTGACTTTCTACACTAGCATCTTTGTCTTCAGTGAGTGAAACGTGTTTCTTAATTGAAAAAAAACACGGCCTTGAGGTGAAAGATTTGTAAAGTTTCTGTCTTCCTAATTTCAGCCATTCCTCTCTGTCAGTGTTGGGGGGGGGGTCATCACACCTGTGACCCCTTAAAACTTAAGATAATTTTGACTTTTCGCTATTGTGATTTCTAAGTTTTCTAAGAGTATATTAGAATTCCACTTTATCCATCCTTGTTGTGCTCAATTTTCTACTGGGCTTTAGATTAATGATCAAAGCCAGACAATTAAATTATCTCGCTCTAATTATTACTGCTTTGATTAGTTGCATTTAAATTCTAACAAATATTTCATTAAGAGGTGGAATTGTGCAAAATTCTGTATTTACTTCTGGATGACGATAAAAGGTGACGATGTGATACACATAATTGTATATTGAAGACTTAATTTGACCTGATAAAAGTGAGAGACATTTGGCTTCTGCCCTGTATTTGTGAGGAAATGAATTTATTCCAATTCTGTGCAATGAACAACAGCAAGCAACTGAAAAGCTATACATGATTTGTTCTCCTGATTTCGTGACTAAAACCAGGAAAATGGACTGAATTTTAAACATTTACTTTAGCAATACTTAATATCATTTTTGGACAGCTTAGTGACATTACAGTATCAGAGAATGTAACCAAAAAATCAGCAGCAGTAGTACTTTTTTAACACAGACGACGGATTCACGTTCGCAGTTTTAGATTTGAAATCAAGGTAACGCACGCTTCATCTGTGACTTTATTGAAGATTTTTTTTTTACATCGCACACAAAATGCTAATGTTTTCTGTATGAGTTTGATCTATTGAATCAGTACTTTCAATTTTAAAACCTAGCGATGTGTGTTGAATGCGTTCGGGAGGAAGCAGCTTGTGAAAAAAGCAAGTCCACTTGTGACCTCGCATGAATCGTGCGTTACCCTGTCTTTGAAGTTGATTTTCACATACAGTTATAGTGACATCGCGATTTTCTTGCTGGGAAAAGCTAAATAAAACTTTATTTAACAGATTCACAGCAGAATTTTTAAACACCAACGGCATACTTTGCCGCAGATAGTTTGTGGAGCGTGTTGGGTCAGCCGTTCCACTTTTTGGACGCCATTTTGACGACAATGTTACGTTATTTATTACTCTAACATGCACAAACTTTACTTTCATCAAATCCCACTGCTCGTGGTGTTTCTTGGACATATGTACAACCTCCTGATGCAATGCTTCTTTGCCTAAAATGAAAAAATAGCTGGTTATAAAAAACTTTAATAGAGCACCCCATCCAGTCACGAACTCGGGAGAACAATTCACATATATTTTCCTTGCGAGAGATAATAATTTTATACCTGTACATGAAGTGAACTTTCATTCAGATAATCTTCATTGTGAGATTAGTTGGGTTGAGTTTTGGCATGTCTTCACTGTACAGTGACCTGAATAGAATATTTTTCAATATGATGTGTCTGGTGGTTTTGACAGCAAATTTTCTGTGTGTTGTATTAGAAATAGAGGAGGAAAAAGTTGAAGAGGACGATGCATCTTTTGAAGTGAAATCATCTACACCATGTGATTGCTGTGTGTCATGTGACTAGGGTGTGGTGATTTGGCTGTGAACTGGCAATTATTTCATTTTCATACTCCTAGATGGTGTATGATGTCCTTGCATGGTTCATTTGTATTTGTTTCTGAACAGTTGCAATTTCACAGTAATTCCCATGGGAAGATGATATCAAATGTTCTGTAATATACTTTTATATAGATCTTTTAACATGTATTTGAAATGCCCATCTTTTCTCCCTTAATTCTGAAGTTCAACCTTTGTTTCAGTAACATTGGCATTGAAACTTTTTGTTTATAAGATGATTCTCATAGTAAAATTGTTACTTTTGGCTTGTGGTTTTTTTAGCTTTTGGTTCATAAATTCACCAAACTTGTATTCATGAATGACATTCCTGATAGAATTGTGACTCCATGCATAATTGATGTCATTTTTGCATTTGTTTTTCTGCAAAGAGCAGTAACTGTTCACCGTCTTGTGCATGCTGTGCTGTAGAGCCCAAGATGATCCTGAAAGGCATTTCTGGAAAGTTCCGCGCCGGAGAGCTGACGGCCATCATGGGGCCCTCCGGTGCCGGCAAGTCCTCCCTCATGAACATCCTGGCTGGCTACAGGTAAGACACGCACGCATGAATGCACACATGCATGAATGCACACATGCATGAATGCACACTTTTTTTTCAAAAGTGAAAAATGAAAAGGTTATGTGTTTGCCATCAAATGCACTGGCTTTGTACTTTTATGGAAGGGATCAGCTGCTGAAAGTAATATCCGACATTTGAAACATCCATATTAGATCAAAGGGGGGGGGAAAGTTGTGGTTACAGTAACTCAGGGGGGGGGGGGGGGGGGGATTGATAATTAATCTGGCCTCATCTTTATATACCCCCAAAAAAAGTTCAGGCTGACCTACTGACCCTGTTTTTTCTGGCCATGTTACTGTAACCATAACTTTTTTTGTTGTTGGCCTCAATTGCATAGCGCAAGCTTTGGCAGTGGTCACACACATGTAACACACTTGCTCACATGGAAGGCAAAGGCAACGCAGAGCTTCCCACACCTGCCACCAGTGACACGCAGGTAACTGATAAAGCTGCCCCAATCCCTGCGCAGGCGAGATTTCCAGATTAACTGTTAAGTCCCTGCAACACACACAGACAGTGTCATTGCCTGTCTTGCTGGACATTCCCAGAAGCAGCCTAAATAGGCGGAGAAGGGCGGAACAGGGATAGTCTAGGGTGGAGAAAGGCGCTATGGAGACTTAAATTTCTTTGCCTACAAGTACAAGTACAAAGGCGGATGGATAGCCCATAAAACTTCATTTATTCATTCATTGAAGAAAAAGTGCAAAAGGATGCAGATTCTCGGATGTGATTCTTGACAACAGAAAACCAGTTCTCTCACGCTGCATGCAGAAATGTCTGATGGGCCGTCAGTGTGGGTCAGCTGCAGGTTTTGTGCAGAAATGCATGACAGATACACCACACTTTCATGTCCTTGACTGATGTGCAGAAATGCATGACAGATACACCACACTTTCATGTCCTTGACTGATGTGCAGAAATGCATGACAGATACACCACACTTTCATGTCCTTGAATGATGTGCCTGAATAATGCCTTACCTCATCCCTGAACTAGGCTGAAGTCATTGTCTAATATGAAAACCTAAAGAGGCCTTTTTTTTCTCTGAATTGCCACTGACCTGACACCTATGTATCATCACACGGACCTAATCTCTGCAGTTTTCACCCTGCAGTGACATACTTCTGTAAGATTATTCAGAGAGAACTGCTCATTGAACTAGGGGGAAACGTATCTACAGAAAAAACCTGAAAATTGTCATGACAGCTTTCATGGTACCTATCCCCCTGTGGGTTGGGGGTGAGAATAGACCTCCTGTGGGTTGGGGGTGAGAATAGACCCCCTGTGGGTTGGGGGTGAGAATAGACCCCCTGTGGGTTGGGGGTGAGAATAGACCCCCTGTGGGTTGGGGTGAGAATAGACCCCCTGTGGGTTGGGGGTGAGAATAGACCCCCTGTGGGTTGTGGGTGAGAATAGACCCCTGTGGGTTGGGGGTGAGAATAGACCCCCTGTGGGTTGGGGGTGAGAATAGACCCCCTGTGGGTTGGGGGTGAGAATAGACCCCCTGTGGGTTGGGGGTGAGAATAGACCCCCTGTGGGTTGGGGGTGAGAATAGACCCCCTGTGGGTTGGGGGTGAGAATAGATCCACCATGTCTCCCTTAGTACGTGATTTGCAAGTGGTGAAAAGCTCGGGACATCGTGACTTGATTTGCACTCACTCTATTCTTGTGATTTTCGTGCTTGATGGCCTTGCATAGCCTACACAGGCTGCTAGGCTGTAAAACTCCATCTGTCTGTCTGTCTGTCTGTCTGTCTGACTGTCTGTCTCTGTGTGTGTGCGTCTGTCTGTGTGTGTGTGTGTGTGTGTGTGTCTGTCTGTCTCTGTCTGTCTCTGTCAGTCTGTCTGTCTGTCTGTCTGTCTGTCTGTCTGTCCATCCTTCTAACTGTCATAGTACCAGTTTACAGATCTACAAATGTGGAACGCTGAGCTTGGGAAGGAGAAGATGAAGGGGAGTAGCGTGGTCGTAAATTTCACACTGAAACATTCCTAGGCACCCATTTTTCAACCTGTCATCATGAAGGTATGAGTTATGACATAAGGCCTTGGCATTTAAAAACAAATCTTCACATGCTGATGACATGCACTACCCATTGGGTGATTTTGGACAGAATTCCCAAATCTTTAAATGTGCCAATTAAAAGTGGTGTACAGCTGCACAGGAGTTGTTTGTGGCATGGAGGAACAAAAAAAAGGGGGATGCAAGTGGGATTTCCTAAAATAACCTGGGCAAGGTACACATTTGTAGACTGAGCCATCATGGTGTGGTGTTGCTGACACGATTTTTATGCATGGCCCTGAAGAGAAAGGATTTGTAATGTCCCGTGACAGAGTGAGGTTTCCTGGAGTGTCATGCACCCTTACATCCAAGTGTGAATGAAGTGTGTCAGCTGCCATGTTAACCAGGCCTGGTGGCAGTCCGGCTGTCATGGCACTGTGGTGGTGTGTGGCTCTCACTCCCCTCATCCTGGGCTGAACTGATGGTTGTGGTCTGTCTCTCTCTCTCTGTCTGTCTGTCTGCCTCTCTCTCTCCCTGTGGGTTCGGGATAAGAATTGACCTACCGCGTCTCCCTACGCGATTCGTAAGAGGCGAATGACTAGGGACACCGTGACTTGATTTGCGTTTACTCTAAACTGCTCTAGTGATTTTCGTGCTAACTGGCCTTACATAGCCTTCAAAGGCTGATAGGCAGTAAAACACCATCAATCCAATCCAATCATTCTCTCTCTTTCTCTCTCTTTCTCTCATATTAGTACAAATATGCACACACACATACACACTCCCTCCTCTGATGTGTTTTTCACTTATACACATGCAGTGTATCTGCCTGCCAGCCACGCCTCACCATCCCAGTGCTTGCCACTTCCTCCGCCCCCTTGTGGGTTCGGGTTAAGAATTGACCCACCTCGTCTCCCTATGTGATTCGTAAGAGGCGAATAACTAGGGACACCGTGACTTGATTTGCATTTCCTCTAAACTGTTCTGGTGATTTTCATGCTTAATGGCCTTACATAGCCTACAAAGGCTGATAGGCTGTAAAACACCATCCATCCACCCACTTCCTCTGTCCCAGCATGACTGACCCACCCCCACCTCTTGATGGCCTCTGCTGGTCAGCAGACCATATCTACTGACCTTTCTCCCCTGACCTTTCTCCCCTGACCTTTCTCCCCTGACCTTTCTCCCCTGACCTTTCTCCCCTGGAGGTGCAAGCACTGCACTGCATACCTTTCCCCCCTTGCCCTCACTGGAGGTCTCTAGCTGCTGAACCCAGACTACAGGGGCAATGGCCGGATGGAAGAAGTGGAGTGGGGAAGGGGCATGGCAGTACAGGAAGCCTTCCAGTTGGGCGGAGTTCCTGTGACTCCAGGGAGCCGTGGGCTTGGATCATCAACTGCTGTAGAAATTTGGTGCAAACTTCCCTGTAGCAGTACTTGGGAGATCACCGGGAGGCAGCAGGATCGATCCCTGGCTGATAGGGAAGAGAAAAAGTTGTGTAACATTGCTTGTTCTTGTGAGGTAAATGTTCAACAGGTGCATCTTGATGTCAAAGAAGAAGAAGACTGAATGCCGTGTGCGTGATGGAGATGAAACCCTTGCTGAGAGGAACAGTTAGCCCCTCTGGCAAGCATGAATGAGCCTGATGTGATATTCTGTGATGTTGGCAACAGCCTGAGGTGCAAGATAACCCTGGATGGGAGCCACTGAGGCTTGTGCGTGGGAAAGCCTCCAGAGGGGGGAGTGGAGTGCCCCTGGACAGAAGCAAGTCTGGCACTCCCCCATGAATACATTGTCCAGGTCATGAGAGTGGTGCGTCTCAACTGTCCTGTACTGTTCCTTGGAAGGGGGGAGAAGGGGTGCACTGATGTCATACCTCTCCACTCTCCCCCTGGAGTTAGGACCCCCTGTGGGTTGGGGGTGAGAATAGATCCTCTGTGGGTTGGGAGTAAGAATAGACCCCCCTGTGGGTTGGGGGTGAGAATAGACCCCCTGTGGGTGGGGGTGAGAATACACCCTCTGTGGGTTGGGGGTGTGAATACACCCTCTGTGGGTTGGGGGTGAGAATAGACCCACTGTGGGTTGGGGGTGAGAATAGACTCCCTGTGGGTGGGGGTGAGAATACACCCTCTGTGGGTTGGGGGTGTGAATACACCCTCTACGGGTTGGGGGGAGAATAGACCCACTGTGGGTTGGGGGTGAGAATAGACTCCCTGTGG
>JAWQFJ010034334.1:27500-62500 GCA_034096865.1 Theodoxus fluviatilis | reverse complement strand
ACAGACACATAAGCACAGAAACTCCCCAGAATGTGACCGCGCTACATGGCATCGCGACTCGGTGCTTGTGTTGCAGAACCAAGAACGTGTCTGGACAGATCCTGGTGCGGGGCAAGGAGAGGGACCTGCGCCAGTTCCGCAAGATGTCCTGCTACATCATGCAAGACGACCACCTGCTGCCGTACATGTCCGTGGAGGAGGCCATGATGTTCTCCTGCGACCTGAAGGTGTCGGAGAGTATCTCTCGCAAGGAGAAGGAAGAAATGGTGGGTAGAGAGATGTCCTAGTTATTTTTGTATCAATTATGTAAGCAACTTGAAGATGTTGGAGAGCATCTCTCACAGGGAGAAGGAAGAAACGGTGGGTAGAGAGATGTCCTAGTTATTGTATCAATTATGTATGCAACTTGAAGATGTTGGAGAGCATCTCTCGCAAGGAGAAGGAAGAAACGGTGGGTAGAGAGATGTCCTAGTTTGAAGGTGTTGGAGAGCATCTCTCGCAAGGAGAAGGAAGAAATGGTGGGTACACAGATGTCATTGGTTCAACAACATTAGTGTTTGATTTTTCTTTCTTTCCAAAGTTTAAGGAGATTTTTTCAGCTTTCAGTTTAAAAAATTTCCTTGCTTGGTGTATGTGTGTGCCATCAACCTATCTGTCTAGCCATGCATGTGTAGGTGAAGACTGTAGAGAGGGCTGTGTGCGTTACAGGTGGACACGCCATCAACCTGTCTGTCTAGCCATGCATGTGTGTGAGTGAAGACTGTAGAGAGGGCTGTGTGCGTTACAGGTGGATGAGATCCTGCAGGTGCTGGGGCTGACAGAGCACAAGAAGACGCACGCCATCAACCTGTCTGGGGGGCAGCGCAAGCGTCTCTCCATCGCCCAGGAGCTGGTCAACAACCCCCCTGTCATGTTCTTCGACGAGCCCACCAGGTCAGTGCTTCTCCGCGATCTCCCCCCTCCCCCCAATGTAGTCTCCCCCCCTGCATGAGTGCACAGTCAGCTCCTCAACCTCTGTTCGCCTATTGAAACCCTGTCCTTTGACAGACGTTGCTAAGCGAGCAAGCTTTGGCACTTGATTATGAGCGAGGCGCAGTGCCGTGGTTCTATCCCTGGGATGGGGAGAAATCTGGATTATTGATATCTTTTTGTTTATAGTTATATTTTTTAATGATGCTTTGTAATGAAGATGTAGATTGTCATACTAATCATTTTTGATTGAAAAAAAAAGAGATTCCATACTGACTTCTTAGCTGCTGGACAAGCTGACTGTCATCAGTGTGAAGAGCTAGCTGTGCAGATAAATTTTCCCCAAACAAACCTCCCAGATCTCACCACCTGCCATGTACCGTGTCTGACTGCAAGGGACAGACAGAGGATGAGCATTTTGTCTGACTGCAGCGGCCTGGACAGCGCCTCATGCTTCCAGTGTGTCAGCCTCCTGAAGACGCTGGCCAAGGGCGGCCGCACCATCATCTGCACCATCCATCAGCCCAGCGCCAAACTCTTCGAGATGTTTGACCATGTAAGTTGGCGGCCTAATGTAATGAGAAATTTTTTTTTATTAAAAAGAGTAAAGGTGTAATATTATATAGCGACTTTCCACCATTGATCGGTGCTCAAACCGCATTACACTTTACCCCCTGATCACTGGGCATCTTGATCAATCCTCACTGGTACCTCACAACAAACATAGTGACAGACATTTAAGACACACACAGTCGGGTACCAGCACCAACTCCGCTCCCTGGGGAGTATTCCAACCCAATGCTGGCGCTTGGCCACATACAAGGGTTAATCGCACAACGTTTTGCCAACACTGCCCTCACAAATGGCAGGAGCTGCTTGATGCCCCCTCATCAGCTGGACCCCCTGGCTGCAGGGCTTTCGGGGCCTGCTCCAGTAGCTCGGCCAGGAGCCTTCTCCAGTAGCTCGGCCAGGGGCCTGCTTCAGTAGCTCGGCTAAGGGCCTGCTCCAGTAGCTCGGCCAGGGGCCTGCTCCAGTAGCACGGCCAGGGGCCTGCTCCAGTAGCTCTGCCAGGGGCCTGCTCCAGTAGCTCGGCCAGGGACCTGCTCCAGTAGCTCAGCCAGGGGCCTGCTCCAGTAGCTCGGCCAGGGGCCTGCTCCAGTAGCTCGGCCAGGGGCCTGCTCCAGTAGCTCGGCCAGGGGCCTGCTCCAGTAGCTCGGCCAGGAGCCTTCTCCAGTAGCTCTGCCAGGGGCCTGCTTCAGTAGCTCGGCTAAGGGCCTGCTCCAGTAGCTCTGCCAGGGGCCTGCTCCAGTAGCACGGCCAGGGGCCTGCTCCAGTAGCTCTGCCAGGGGCCTGCTCCAGTAGCTCTGCCAGGGACCTGCTCCAGTAGCTCGGCCAGGGGCCTGCTCCAGTAGCTCGGCCAGGGGCCTGCTCCAGTAGCTCGGCCAGGGGCCTGCTCCAGTAGCTCGGCCAGGGGCCTGCTCCAGTAGCTCGGCCAGGGGCCTGCTCCAGTAGCTCGGCCAGGGGCCTGCTCCAGTAGCTCGGCCAGGGGCCTGCTCCAGTAGCTCAACCAGGGGCCTGCTCCTGTAGCTCAGCCAGGGGCCTGCTCCAGTAGCTCGGCCAAGGGCCTGCTCCAGTAGCTCGGCCAGGGGCCTGCTCCAGTAGCTCGGCCAGGGGCCTGCTCCAGTAGCTCGGCCAGGGACCTGCTCCAGTAGCTCAGCCAGGGGCCTGCTCCAGTAGCTCAGCCAGGGGCGGCCCCAAGCAACTGCAAAGGTTACTGGGGGCATCAGGACAGAGTCAGGTCATTTGGGTCCATCTTTGTGTTGAAGCCACCCTGGGAGATGAAACTACCCCTTGCACAACAACAGTCCGATTGCCAAACCCCATTTATACACTTGCACATACACGAATACATGCACACCCATTAACTCACACACCTCACTACACTCAGACACACACACACACACACACACATATACTTCACTACATGCATCATTATATGCATGAGCACCCACACACGTACACACACAGAAGCACACACACAAAACGTTGGAACACATTTACCTACCAACCGAAGCAATCAATGCCTAGCCTCACTCTCCGTTACTTCTGGCAAGGGAAGTTTGTCGAAGGCTCGGTGCCTGGCCTGTTACAGCTGTACCTGCTTGCGGAGGGGAACTGCATCTACCGCGGCAACGTGCAAATGTTGCTGCCCTACCTGGAAAACCAGAACCTGCGATGCCCCAACTACCACAACCCTGCCGACTACGGTGAGTGGTAGATGTAGAGGTGGCCCAACCACCACAACCCCGCCGACTACGGTGAGTGGTAGATGTAGAGGTGCCCCATGCAACCACCACAACCCCGCCGACTACGGTGAGTGGTAGATGTAGAGGTGGCCCAACCACCACAACCCCGCCGACTACGGTGAGTGGTAGATGTAGAGGTGCCCCATGCAACCACCACAACCCCGCCGACTACGGTGAGTGATAGATGTAGAGGTGCCCCATGCAACCACCACAACCCCGCCGACTACGGTGAGTGGTAGATGTAGAGGTGGCCCAACCACCACAACCCCGCCGACTACGGTGAGTGGTAGATGTAGAGGTGCCCCAACCACCACAACCCCACCGACTACGGTGAGTGATAGATGTAGTGGTGCCCCAACTACCACAACCCTGCCGACTACGGTGAGTGATAGATGTAGAGGGGCCCCAACTACCACAACCCTGCCGACCACGGTGAGTGGTAGATGTAGAGGTGCCCCAACTACCACAACCCCGCCGACTACGGTGAGTGGTAGATGTAGCATGTGGCACAATGCCCTACCTGCTGCAACCTTGTGTCCTCGTTTTGTCTGTGCGTCAGTCAGTATACATGTATATGTCATTGATCTTTGTTATTGTGTATGTGTGTGCACATGGACAATGTTGGGGCATTTCTGTCTGCCCTGTCTTTATCATTGTGTCTTTTTGGGCCTATACGTCTGTCCCTCTCTCTCTCTCTCTCTCTCTCTCTCTCTCTCTCTCTCTCTCTCTCTCTTTCTCTCTCTCTCTCTCTCTCTCTCTCTCTCTCTCTCTCTCTCTCTCTCTCTCTCTTCTCTCTCTCTCTCTCTCTCTCTCTCTCTCTCTCTCTCTCTTCTCTCTCTTCTCTCTCTCTCTCTCTCTCTCTCTCTCTCTCTCTCTCTCTCTCTCTCTCTCTCTCTCTTCCCCTCCTCCTCCTCCCACTACCTTTCTCTTTATCTTCTCCCTTTTTCTTATCTCCTCCCCCCAACTACAACCTCCCCTCTCATCCCCCCACACCTCCCGCGCTGTCCATCACGCTGACCCCCACCATTTTCCCCACACAGCCATGGAGGTGGCTGCTGGGGAGTACGGAGAGCAGAAGGTGATGCAGCTAGTGGTGGCGGTCAAGAGCGGGACCTCGGACCAGCTCACCCGCGACCACCGGCGCGAGAAGTCCAAGAGTCAGGATCGGGGCAGCTCTGGGAACAAGACCCCGCCCACCACGGACAGCCCCACCCCCTCCGTCTCCCTGGACGAGGACAGCAGCGTTGGGGACGACTCTGTCTCGGAGGCCAGCTCCTCCGGCAAGCTGGGGAACGGGCTGTCCAATGGGCAGTCTGGCCTGACCTGCATGCGGAGCCGGCGCGAGGTGAGGCTGCCGCAGTGCTGTTGTCATGGTGACCTTGCAGCACAAAACCAGTCATAACCAGTGCGAGGCAGTTGAGCACTGTGTGCACAAATGTGGAATGGAGGTTAATCTACGTCATTAACCTTTAAAAAAAAAATTTATGATTACTAAATAGAATTGCATGCCAGGGACACCAAATGTTTATCTTCTTAAAAATTGTTATTAGATGTGTAAAAAAACAATTTTGCATTGCCTTCCACAACAAACTGGGCTTAATTTTTTTTTTTTTTTTTTTTTTGGGGGGGGGGGGAATTTGACCTACATTTGACAGCCACAGTTCATTCACCTTGCTGCAACATCCATCTTCAAGTGGGCAACATTTCTACAATTTTGATCCTGCAGTGTTCATAGCGATATTGAATTTATCAGAAAAGAATGCAGATTTTTCAAAGTACCCGCACCTCCCAAGACTGAGAACTGGAACTTGATCATGATTGTAGCTTTGTAGCTTTGCACAGAATTAATGAGTTGATCGCATGCAATGCAAATATGGTGTTTCCTCAGATTTGTTTTAATTTTTACTTAAGTAGTTATATGGTTGAAAATGTTTGTTTTGTCATTTTGACTTCTGAGTCTAATTTACTCATGCATGTTACACACAGATGAAAATAGTTGTTACACACAGGTGCAAATGGTTGTTACACAGGTGAAAATGGTTGCTACACACAGGTGAAGATGGTCGTTACACTCGGGTGAAAATGGTCATTACACACAAGTAAAAATGGTCATTACACACAGGTTAAAGTGGTCGCTACACACAGGTGAAAATGGTTGTTACACAGGCAAAAATGGTTGTTACACAGGTAAAAATTGTTACAAGCAGGTAGAAATGGTCGTTACACAGGTAAAAACGGTCGTTGCACACAGGTGAAAATATTCATACACTCGGGTAAAAACGGTCGTTACACACGGGTGAAAATTGTCGTTACACACAGGTGAAAATGGGCAATACACACAGGTAAAAGTGGTTGTTACACAGGTAAAAATGATCATTACGCACAGGTGAAAATGTTTGTTACACTGGTAGAAATGATCATTACACACAGGTGAAACGTGGTTCCCTTGCAGGACTACAAGACGGAGCCGGGAGACCCCCACACCGTTGCCACCAGCTCCCCTGACCCGTGCCTTCCGCGTGTTTTCTCTTCATTCGGACCTGCATGTCCATCATGCGTGACGTGGTCAGTGTGGCCACAGGCCTCACCCCCCCTCCTGCCTCCTCTTCTGTCTATTCTCTGCCACCCTCCCTTCCTTCTCTTCTGTCTATTCTCTGCCACCCTCCCTATCTTCTCTTCTGTCTATTCTCTGCCACCCTCCCTTCCTCCTCTTCTGTCTATTCTCTGCCACCCTCCCTTCCTCCTCTTCTGTCTATTCTCTGCCACCCTCCCTTCCTACTCTTCTGTCTATTCTCTGCCACCCTCCCTTCCTCCTCTTCTGTCTATTCTCTGCCACCCTCCCTTCCTTCTC
Source organism: Theodoxus fluviatilis (assembly GCA_034096865.1). NCBI lineage: Eukaryota > Metazoa > Mollusca > Gastropoda > Cycloneritida > Neritidae > Theodoxus > Theodoxus fluviatilis. Next base: position 56,374 of record JAWQFJ010034334.1, on the reverse strand, counting down.
TTCTGTCTATTCTCTGCCACCCTCCCTTCTCTCTCTACTGTCTATTCTCTGCCACCCTCCCTGCCTCCTCTTCTGTCTATTCTCTGCCACCCTCCCTTCCTCTCTCTTCTGTCTATTCTCTGCCACCCTCCCTTCCTCCTCTTCTGTCTATTCTCTGCCACCCTCCCTTCCTCCTCTTCTGTCTATTCTCTGCCACCCTCCCTTCTCTCTTCTGTCTATTCTCTGCCACCCTCCCTTCCTCCTCTTCTGTCTATTCTCTGCCACCCTCCCTTCCTCCTCTTCTGTCTATTCTCTGCCACCCTCCCTGCCTCCTCTTCTGTCTATTCTCTGCCACCCTCCCTTCCTCCTCTTCTGTCTATTCTCTGCCACCCTCCCTTCCTCCTCTTCTGTCTATTCTCTGCCACCCTCCCTTCCTCCTCTTCTGTCTATTCTCTGCCACCCTCCCTGCCTCCTCTTCTGTCTATTCTCTGCCACCCTCCCTTCCTCTCTTCTGTCTATTCTCTGCCACCCTCCCTTCCTCCTCTTCTGTCTATTCTCTGCCACCCTCCCTTCCTCCTCTTCTGTCTATTCTCTGCCACCCTCCCTTCCTCCTCTTCTGTCTATTCTCTGCCACCCTCCCTTCCTCCTCTTCTGTCTATTCTCTGCCACCCTCCCTCCTCTTCTGTCTATTCTCTGCCACCCTCCCTCCTCTTCTGTCTATTCTCTGCCACCCTCCCTCCTCTTCTGTCTATTCTCTGCCACCCTCCCTCCTCTTCTGTCTATTCTCTGCCACCCTCCCTTCCTCCTCTTCTGTCTATTCTCTGCCACCCTCCCTTCCTCCTCTTCTGTCTATTCTCTGCCACCCTCCCTTCTCTTTCTGTCTATTCTCTGCCACCCTCCCTTCCTTCTCTTCTGTCTATTCTCTGCCACCCTCCCTCCTCTTCTGTCTATTCTCTGCCACCCTCCCTTCCTTCTCTTCTGTCTATTCTCTGCCACCCTCCCTTCCTTCTCTTCTGTCTATTCTCTGCCACCCTCCCTTCCTTCTCTTCTGTCTATTCTCTGCCACCCTCCCTTCCTTCTCTTCTGTCTATTCTCTGCCACCCTCCCTTCCTCCTCTTCTGTCTATTCTCTGCCACCCTCCCTTCCTTCTCTTCTGTCTATTCTCTGCCACCCTCCCTTCCTCCTCTTCTGTCTATTCTCTGCCACCCTCCCTTCCTCCTCTTCTGTCTATTCTCTGCCACCCTCCCTTCCTCCTCTTCTGTCTATTCTCTGCCACCCTCCCTTCCTTCTCTTCTGTCTATTCTCTGCCACCCTCCCTTCCTTCTCTTCTGTCTATTCTCTGCCACCCTCCCTTCCTTCTCTTCTGTCTATTCTCTGCCACCCTCCCTTCCTCCTCTTCTGTCTATTCTCTGCCACCCTCCCTTCTCTTCTGTCTATTCTCTGCCACCCTCCCTTCCTTCTCTTCTGTCTATTCTCTGCCACCCTCCCTTCCTCCTCTTCTGTCTATTCTCTGCCACCCTCCCTTCCTCCTCTTCTGTCTATTCTCTGCCACCCTCCCTTCCTTCTCTTCTGTCTATTCTCTGCCACCCTCCCTTCCTTCTCTTCTGCCTATTCTCTGCCACCCTCCCTTCCTCCTCTTCTGTCTATTCTCTGCCACCCTCCCTTCCTCTTTCTGTCTATTCTCTGCCACCCTCCCTTCCTCCTCTTCTGTCTATTCTCTGCCACCCTCCCTCCTCTTCTGTCTATTCTCTGCCACCCTCCCTTCCTCTCTTCTGTCTATTCTCTGCCACCCTCCCTTCCTTCTCTTCTGTCTATTCTCTGCCACCCTCCCTTCCTTCTCTTCTGTCTATTCTCTGCCACCCTCCCTTCCTCCTCTTCTGTCTATTCTCTGCCACCCTCCCTTCCTCCTCTTCTGTCTATTCTCTGCCACCCTCCCTTCCTTCTCTTCTGTCTATTCTCTGCCACCCTCCCTTCCTCCTCTTCTGTCTATTCTCTGCCACCCTCCCTTCCTTCTCTTCTGTCTATTCTCTGCCACCCTCCCTTCCTTCTCTTCTGTCTATTCTCTGCCACCCTCCCTTCCTTCTCTTCTGCCTATTCTCTGCCACCCTCCCTTCCTCCTCTTCTGTCTATTCTCTGCCACCCTCCCTTCCTCCTCTTCTGTCTATTCTCTGCCACCCTCCCTTCCTTCTCTTCTGTCTATTCTCTGCCACCCTCCCTTCCTCCTCTTCTGTCTATTCTCTGCCACCCTCCCTTCCTCCTCTTCTGTCTATTCTCTGCCACCCTCCCTTCCTTCTCTTCTGTCTATTCTCTGCCACCCTCCCTTCCTTCTCTTCTGTCTATTCTCTGCCACCCTCCCTTCCTCCTCTTCTGTCTATTCTCTGCCACCCTCCCTTCCTTCTCTTCTGTCTATTCTCTGCCACCCTCCCTTCCTTCTCTTCTGTCTATTCTCTGCCACCCTCCCTTCCTTCTCTTCTGTCTATTCTCTGCCACCCTCCCTTCCTCCTCTTCTGTCTATTCTCTGCCACCCTCCCTTCCTCCTCTTCTGTCTATTCTCTGCCACCCTCCCTTCCTCCTCTTCTGTCTATTCTCTGCCACCCTCCCTTCCTCTCTTCTGTCTATTCTCTGCCACCCTCCCTTCCTTCTCTTCTGTCTATTCTCTGCCACCCTCCCTTCCTCCTCTTCTGTCTATTCTCTGCCACCCTCCCTTCCTCCTCTTCTGTCTATTCTCTGCCACCCTCCCTTCCTCCTCTTCTGTCTATTCTCTGCCACCCTCCCTTCCTCCTCTTCTGTCTATTCTCTGCCACCCTCCCTTCCTCCTCTTCTGTCTATTCTCTGCCACCCTCCCTTCCTCTTCTGTCTATTCTCTGCCACCCTCCCTTCCTTCTCTTCTGTCTATTCTCTGCCACCCTCCCTTCCTCTCTTCTGTCTATTCTCTGCCACCCTCCCTTCCTCTCTTCTGTCTATTCTCTGCCACCCTCCCTTCCTCCTCTTCTGTCTATTCTCTGCCACCCTCCCTTCCTCCTCTTCTGTCTATTCTCTGCCACCCTCCCTTCCTCTCTTCTGTCTATTCTCTGCCACCCTCCCTTCCTTCTCTTCTGTCTATTCTCTGCCACCCTCCCTTCCTTCTCTTCTGTCTATTCTCTGCCACCCTCCCTTCCTTCTCTTCTGTCTATTCTCTGCCACCCTCCCTTCCTTCTCTTCTGTCTATTCTCTGCCACCCTCCCTTCCTTCTCTTCTGTCTATTCTCTGCCACCCTCCCTTCCTTCTCTTCTGTCTATTCTCTGCCACCCTCCCTTCCTTCTCTTCTGTCTATTCTCTGCCACCCTCCCTTCCTTCTCTTCTGTCTATTCTCTGCCACCCTCCCTTCCTTCTCTTCTGTCTATTCTCTGCCACCCTCCCTGCCTCCTCTTCTGTCTATTCTCTGCCACCCTCCCTTCCTTCTCTTCTGTCTATTCTCTGCCACCCTCCCTTCCTTCTCTTCTGTCTATTCTCTGCCACCCTCCCTTCCTTCTCTTCTGTCTATTCTCTGCCACCCTCCCTTCCTCCTCTTCTGTCTATTCTCTGCCACCCTCCCTTCCTTCTCTTCTGTCTATTCTCTGCCACCCTCCCTTCCTTCTCTTCTGTCTATTCTCTGCCACCCTCCCTTCCTTCTCTTCTGTCTATTCTCTGCCACCCTCCCTTCCTTCTCTTCTGTCTATTCTCTGCCACCCTCCCTTCCTTCTCTTCTGTCTATTCTCTGCCACCCTCCCTTCCTTCTCTTCTGTCTATTCTCTGCCACCCTCCCTTCCTTCTCTTCTGCCTATTCTCTGCCACCCTCCCTTCCTTCTCTTCTGTCTATTCTCTGCCACCCTCCCTTCCTTCTCTTCTGTCTATTCTCTGCCACCCTCCCTCCTCTTCTGTCTATTCTCTGCCACCCTCCCTTCCTCCTCTTCTGTCTATTCTCTGCCACCCTCCCTTCCTTCTCTTCTGTCTATTCTCTGCCACCCTCCCTTCCTTCTCTTCTGTCTATTCTCTGCCACCCTCCCTTCCTTCTCTTCTGTCTATTCTCTGCCACCCTCCCTTCCCTCTTCTGTCTATTCTCTGCCACCCTCCCTTCCTCTCTTCTGTCTATTCTCTGCCACCCTCCCTTCCTTCTCTTCTGTCTATTCTCTGCCACCCTCCCTTCCTTCTCTTCTGTCTATTCTCTGCCACCCTCCCTTCCTCCTCTTCTGTCTATTCTCTGCCACCCTCCCTTCCTTCTCTTCTGTCTATTCTCTGCCACCCTCCCTTCCTTCTCTTCTGCCTATTCTCTGCCACCCTCCCTTCCTTCTCTTCTGCCTATTCTCTGCCACCCTCCCTTCCTTCTCTTCTGTCTATTCTCTGCCACCCTCCCTTCCTTCTCTTCTGTCTATTCTCTGCCACCCTCCCTTCCTTCTCTTCTGCCTATTCTCTGCCACCCTCCCTTCCTTCTCTTCTGTCTATTCTCTGCCACCCTCCCTTCCTTCTCTTCTGCCTATTCTCTGCCACCCTCCCTTCCTTCTCTTCTGCCTATTCTCTGCCACCCTCCCTTCCTCCTCTTCTGTCTATTCTCTGCCACCCTCCCTTCCTTCTCTTCTGTCTATTCTCTGCCACCCTCCCTTCCTTCTCTTCTGTCTATTCTCTGCCACCCTCCCTTCCTTCTCTTCTGTCTATTCTCTGCCACCCTCCCTTCCTTCTCTTCTGCCTATTCTCTGCCACCCTCCCTTCCTCCTCTTCTGTCTATTCTCTGCCACCCTCCCTTCCTCCTCTTCTGTCTATTCTCTGCCACCCTCCCTTCCTTCTCTTCTGTCTATTCTCTGCCACCCTCCCTCCTCTTCTGTCTATTCTCTGCCACCCTCCCTTCCTTCTCTTCTGTCTATTCTCTGCCACCCTCCCTTCCTTCTCTTCTGTCTATTCTCTGCCACCCTCCCTTCCTTCTCTTCTGTCTATTCTCTGCCACCCTCCCTTCCTCCTCTTCTGTCTATTCTCTGCCACCCTCCCTTCCTTCTCTTCTGTCTATTCTCTGCCACCCTCCCTTCCTTCTCTTCTGTCTATTCTCTGCCACCCTCCCTTCCTCCTCTTCTGTCTATTCTCTGCCACCCTCCCTTCCTTCTCTTCTGTCTATTCTCTGCCACCCTCCCTTCCTCTCTTCTGTCTATTCTCTGCCACCCTCCCTTCCTCCTCTTCTGTCTATTCTCTGCCACCCTCCCTGCTTCCTCTTCTCTCTATTCTCTGCCATCCTGATCCTGGCATCCTCCCTCTTACTTTTCTCTGTTCTCCCTTGATTTCTCTTTTACCTCTTTCTCTACCTCCTTCTCCTTTCTCTCTACCTCCTTCTCCTTTCTCTCTACCTCCTTCTCCTTTCTCTCTACCTCCTTCTCCTTTCTCTCTACCTCCTTCTCCTTTCTCTCTACCTTTTCAACCTTTCAACTTTTTAGACATCAAGCAAATATTTCCTATGGTCTGAATGCTGTAGACAGGATGGGTCAGCCCCTCAGCCTCTACTCACTTGTAGAAGTGTTGTCTTTAGATAGACAGATAGGCGAGCATGCTTTTTGGTTTCAAGAAATGCAAGGTGCAGTGCCGTGGTTCTGTCCCTGGGAGGGAAAAGTCTGGGTTTGTTATCTCTGTCCGGGAGATTGTGTTTCCCCCTGGACTCCCTAGTTATTTGGCAAAATAACTTTAAGAAGTTCATATCGGCTCCTGATGAAATGTGGTGGAAGGTCAGGGTTTCACGGAGGGAACCGTCCATTGCATTTTGTAGGTTATAGGTTACCGCAGTTTGGAATCATAACCAAAAGAGAAATGTTATCACTCTTCTCCAAGTCTGCAAAGTGAAACTGTTTATGATGCCAGCATATGCATCCCTCACTCAGAGACCTCCATCAGACGCTAAAATAAAATATACTGTATTGATCATGGAAAAGAAATTGTGGCATTCCTGGAAGTATGCGCTCTCAGTGCTGTCTAGTAAATATCCAGTAAACTGATGGATGTGCTGTTTCCCCTGCAGACACTGACGCGCCTGCGCCTGATATCACACCTGTCGGTGGGCATCCTGATAGGCCTGCTGTACCTGGGCATCGGCAACGAGGCCAGCAAGATGTACAACAATGCCGGCTTCCTCTTCTTCTGCATGCTCTTCGTCATGTTCACCGCCCTGATGCCCACCGTGCTTACCTGTGAGTAGCCTAAAGCCTGGCTCCGTGTTCATTTTGTCTGTCTGTCTTTGTCTGTCTGTCTGTCTATCTTTGTCTGTCTGTCGGTGTGTCTGTCTGTCGGTGTGTCTGTCTGCCTGTCTGTCTATCCATCTGTCCCTCCCTTTCTCTCTCTCCCCTCTCCCCTCTCCCCTCTCCTCTCTCTCTCTCTCTCTCTCTCTCTCTCTCTCTCTCTCTCCCCCACCCACCTCTCTCTCACCCTCTCTCTCCCACCTCTCCCACCCACCTCTCTCTCTCTCCCACCCACCTCTCTTCTCTCTCTCTCTCTCTCTCTCTCCTCGTCTCTCCTCTCTCTCTCTCTCTCTCTCTCTCTCTCTCTCTCTCTCTTCTCTCTCTTTCTCTCTCCCCCCCCCCTCTCTCTCGCTCTCCATCTCTCATCTCTCTCTCTCTCTCTCTCTCTCTCTCTCATCTCTCTCTCTCTCTCTCTCTTTCTCCCCCCCCCTCTCTGTGTCTTCTCTCTCTCTCTACTCTCTTTCTCTTTCTCCCCCCTTCTCTCTCTCCCCCACTCCCTCCTCTCTCTCTCTCTCTCTCTCTCTCTCTCTCTCTCTCTCCTCTCTCTCTCTCTCTCTCTCTCTCTCTCCTCTCTCTCTCTCTCTCTCTCTCTCTCTCTCTCTCTCTCTCTCTCTCTCGCTCTCATATGTCTGCCTCCTCTTGCACTGCAGTCCCGATGGAGATGGCGGTGTTTGTGAGGGAACACCTGAACTACTGGTACAGCCTCAAGGCCTACTACTTTGCCAAGACGCTGGCAGACATGCCCTTCCAAATCATCTTCCCCGTCGTCTACGGCAGCATCGTCTACTGGATGACCAACCAGCCCACTGACTTTGTGCGCTTCGTCATGTTCCTGACGCTGGCCACGCAGACGGCGCTGGTGGCGCAGTCTCTAGGACTCCTCATTGGGGCGGCCACCTCCCTCCAGGTGAGGGAAATAGTGGTGTGCCCAGCTCCAGGTGAGGGGGGGGGGGGGGCTCTCTCCAGGTGAGGGGGGGGGGGAATGGCGGTGTGCCCAGCTCCAGGATGGAGCAAACGGTTTCACCCAAGGAAGAATCAATTAAATTTTGGAGGTTACGTGTTATCCCGTTTTGGAATTAAGACCAAGAAGAGAAATTTCATTACAAATCAATAAATTGATGTCAAACTATTGATAACATCGGCGTATGTGTGCGGCACTCAGAAATCGCTTTCAGGCACTAAAATGAACTTAACTTGGTAAGCGTCAGGCCTGGCTAGCAAAACACCCTGCCTGAAGTAATACAGATCGTGGAAGAGAAGGTGTGGCTTCCTGGACGGAGATTTGCGCTCTCAGAGCGCTCTCTTGTTTTTCTCTTGGCTGCTGTCCAGTAGCCTTCTTCAGCTGTGGTGGAGCGCACCCCACCCCTAGATCTGTCTGTGCACCGCGAGTGAGCTTTGACACACCTGCCTCTGTCCTACAGGTGGCCGTGTTCCTGGGTCCCGTCACGGCCATCCCCATTCTGCTGTTCAGCGGCTTCTTTGTCAACCTGGAAACCATCCCCAAGTACCTGCAGTGGCTGTCCTACATCTCCTACATCAGGTGGGCGTCCGTTGCCGTGTTTGTGTGGATGGAGTGGTGGTGTGCATGGGTGTGTATGTATACATGTACATTCTGTGTGTGTGTGTTTAAGGGGTGGGGGGGGTGGGGGGGGGGGTACTTTGTGTGAGTGTGTGTGCATGTGTGTGTGTGCTTGCATGCACGTTAGAATTAGCACACCAAGGTGGTTTTTGACTCACATGCGAAGCAAAAGTGAGTCTACGTACTCACCCGTTTCGTCCGTCCGGGCGTCCGTTTAAAACTTTAACGTTGGATTTTTCTCGGAGACTATTAAGTCTATCAACACCCAATTTGGCATGATGGTGTATGATAACAAGGCGTCAAAAAACATACATAGTGACTTGACCTTGCTTCAAGGTCAAGGTCGCAGGGGCCATAAATGTTTTCCAAAAAACAGCCATTTTTCACATTTTCTCAATTTTCTCTAAGTTTTGGAGATTGGATACCTGACCTATATATGGTATATAGGGCAAAGTAAGCCCTATCTTTTGATACCAGCTTGGTTGACCTTGCTTCAAGGTCAAGGTCACAGGAGCTCTTCAAAGTTGGATTGTATACATATTTTGAAGTGACCTTGACCCTGAACTATGGAAGATAACTGTTTCAAACTTAATAATTATGTAGGGAACATATGTGACCAGCCACGACAAAACCAGTGCTAAGTCGCGCGGCACTATTTTGCGCTACGACTGAAAAAAAACAGGGAGGGTCACTCTGGGTGATTTTCACTTTTTGATAAAAATAGATTCTACATGGTTTAAACTATCATGCCAGTAAAGGAAACATGTTGAAGAATTATATTTTGATGTTAAAATAAAGACTTTTGTGTTATGTATTGTTTCAAAAGCTCCCTGTAATTAGCGTAAATTGCCTCATTTTATCCGCAATAAACACACCTAAACCCTTGGAGAACCCCTTCATGTTATATACCGTTAGAAAGGCCGCTCTCTAGGCGTTCCTGCTCTGTGGATGTCGAAGAAAGATTAGGTCAGCAATTTTTGGAAACAGAGTTTGAAATACCGTTGCTAAGGTGTTTAATGTCTAAAGAGGGTAAATCTTCTGAGACCGTTTTTTCAAAATGACCGCTGCTTCAGTACTCATCTTGAAATGCCTGTAACTCCTATTCTAATTAACTCACACTGTTCATTCTCATATCAAAACAAACAGAAATGAATGCAGAATTCAACAATATTAAAACCCTGTTTTGTCCAAAAATCGACTTAGCACTGGTTTTGTCGTGGCTGGTCACATATTATACTTTCATCATGAGACACATTTGTGACCCCGCACCACCAAACCAGTCTTAAGGTGGATTTTATCATTTTTGATATGTTTATATTTTTTAATTCTACAGACTTTCCTGATTACTTTGACACCAAAACGAACCTGGTAGCTCAAAATTTGTGGAAGTTATAACGAGTTGAAGTTGAAAACTCAGTCGCGACTTGTTTTGAGAAAACGGACCTCAAAGTTTTGCATGCAATCCTCACACATTCTCCTTAGCAACAGGGTCTTAGAATTATCCAATCATCTTGATTTTTTTTGCACAGCAGAAGAAACAAAAGAAAGCGTGCAAAAGACCATGTGTTGAGGTTCTGCAAGGGTTACGTGTTGTTTTGCAGGGTCAAAATTGGTCGATTTTGGCAAATAAAAATGCCCTAAATTATCACAATTTATAACTTTAATTAATTTTTTAATGCACTTAAATACATTTTTAAGACATAAAACTTATACCATTTTATAGATTAAGTTTTAGAGAATGCAATGAACCGAAAACCTCAATTTCGCACAGGCAGACCCCCACCACCTTCAGAGCTGTGTAGCGCTGTTTCGATGATTGCGAGTTAAGACTGATTTCCAGAAATGGGTCACATTTGGTCACATATCATCAAGGTCAAGGTCACTTTGACCCTTATGAAATGTGACCAAAATGGGGTAGTGAACCACTAAAAGTGACCATATCTCATGGTAGAAAGTGCCAATAAGCACCATTGTGCATCCTATGTCTTGAATTAACAGCTTTGTGTTGCATGACCTTGGATGACCTTGACCTTGGGTCAAGGCCACATGTATTTTGGTAGGAAAAATGTGTAAAGCATTTCTTAGTGTATGATGTCATTGCTAGGTGTAGTTGTTTGACCTTGACCTTGAGGGTCACCTGAATGTCAAGGTCATGCAAATGTCAAGGTCAAGCATGTGAGCTGTATGGGCTTTGCTCTTCTTGTTTGGGAAAAGTGTTTGTAGCTTTTCAATATCTTTCACGATCTCAAAGATGTAGAAGTATTTCTGTGACATGGAGACGACAGTTGAGTGCAGTGTGTTGGAGGTGAGCCATCTCTGTGTTGTGCTGGATGCCAGGTTTGCGAGAGCCATCTCTGTGTCGTGCTGGATGCCAGGTTTGCGAGAGCCATCTCTGTGTCGTGCTGGATGCCAGGCTTGCGAGAGGAGACGACAGTTGAGTGCAGTGTGTTGGAGGTGAGCCATCTCTGTGTCGTGCTGGATGCCAGGTGAGCTATCTGTGTCGTGCTGGATGCCAGGTGAGCTATCTGTGTCGTGCTGGATGCCAGGTGAGCCATCTCTGTGTCGTGCTGGATGCCAGGTGAGCTATCTGTGTCGTGCTGGATGCCAGGTGAGCCATCTCTGTGTTGCGCTGGATGCCAGGTGAGCCATCTCTGTGTCGTGCTGGATGCCAGGTGAGCCATCTCTGTGTCGTGCTGGATGCCAGGTTTGTGCTGGATGCCAGGTTTGTGCTGGATGCCAGGTTTGTGCTGGATGCCAGGCTTGTGCTGGATGCCAGGTTTGTGCTGGATGCCAGGTTTGTGCTGGATGCCAGGTTTGTGCTGGATGCCAGGTTTGTGCTGGATGCCAGGCTTGTGCTGGATGCCAGGTTTGTGCTGGATGCCAGGTTTGTGCTGGATGCCAGGCTTGTGCTGGATGCCAGGTTTGTGCTGGATGCCAGGTTTGTGCTGGATGCCAGGTTTGTGCTGGATGCCAGGTTTGTGCTGGATGCCAGGTTTGCGCTGGATGCCAGGTTTGTGCTGGATGCCAGGTTTGCGCTGGATGCCAGGTTTGTGCTGGATGCCAGGTTTGCGCTGGATGCCAGGTTTGTGCTGGATGCCAGGCTTGCGAGAGGAGCAGTCCAGGTCTCAAGTCAGCCAGTCACTGCAAGATAATTTTTCCTTCTTTCTTTCTCTCCTTTTTTTATTTCCTTCTTTCCTTTTTTCTTTCCTATTTTTGTTCTTTCCTTCCTATCCTTTCTGTCATTCCTTCTTTACTTTTTCTTTTCCATCTTTCTTTTTCTTTTATTTTTCTTGCCATCTTTTTAAAAATCATTTTTTTATTTATTTATCTGTTTACTCATGTATTTAGAAATATTGTTCATTCATTCACTACCTCAGACAAGGAGGTTATGTTTTACCCTCGCTTCGTTAATCAGATTGCAAAATAACTTGAAGAGTTGGAAACGGATTCTGATGAAATTTGGTGGGAAGGTCAGGTTTTCACCCAAGGAACAATTTATTAAATTTTACAATTGGAACCCAAAGAATTTTTTTTGTTGTAAATCATGAAGTTGATGATGTCAAACTATTGATGACATCATAGCATGCATTCTGCACTCAGAGAGGCTTCCAGCCACTGAAATGACCTACACTTTGTGGTAGTGTCTGGCCTGACTAGCAAAACATCCTTCCTGAATTAATTATGCACTGACTATCAAACATCCTGCCTGAATTAATTATGCACTGACGAGCAAAACACCCTGCCTGAATTAATTATGCACTGACTATCAAACATCCTGCCTGAATTAATTATGCACTGACGAGCAAAACACCCTGCCTGATTTAATTATGCACTGACTAGCAAAACACCCTGCCTGAATTAATTATGCACTGACAAGCAAAACATCCTGCCTGAATTAATTATGCACTGACTAGCAAAACATCCTGCCTGAAGTAATTATGCACTGACAAGCAAAACATCCTGCCTGAATTAATTATGCAGACCATGAAAGAGAAGGTGTGGCTTCCTTGGCGGAAGTTTGTATTCTCAGTGTTCTCTTGTTCATTCATTCGTTCATTCATTTGTTCATTCATTCGTTCATGCTGTCTTTGTGGCAGGTATTCCTTTGAGGGCACCATGCAGGCCATCTACGGGATGGACCGCGAGGAACTCAAGTGCAGCAAGGACCACTGCTTCCGCAACACGGGCAAGGACTTTCTCAAGGACATGGACGTGAACGAGGCACGCTTCTATGTGGACTTCATCGCTCTCTGCATCTTCTTCGTGGTCCTGCGCGTGGGCTGCTACTTGGTCCTCCGCTACAAGGTCAAAGCTCAGCATTGAAACAGCAAAATCTCTAGGACTTGGATGACCTGTTTGTTTGTTTTGTTTGTTTGTTTTATGTGGGGTGATTCCATCTCATTCTCCATCTGAGCTACATTTTTTCATTGTGCTCCTCGGTAGCTGAGAGGAAGATGAAGGGGCAGGGTGGTGTTGAGTGGGTTGCCAGAGAGAACTGCGACCTCTCTGCTTAAGAAGATGTTTGTGGACTTGTTAGAGAGCTGCGGCTTTTGATGGACACTGCTGGGAAAGGAAGTGGTGCTTGATCTTGCCTCTCCTTGGCCTTGAAGTCAGTCGTCTGTTGTCTGTTTTCCTCGAGATCTTGGCATCTACTTGTCCTTGAAGTCAGTCATCTGTTGTCTGTTTTCCCCGAGATCTTGGCATCTACTTGCAGTCAAATCTGGTGATGACCCGTGATGTTTGTGCAGTGTATATCCCTGATGCCCAAGTATTATCATTGCTGTTGTTATTATTATGATATTAATAATTGCTGATTGAGGTATGGGTGTTGTAACATTGAACAACTTCTGTCGTGTGAAAGTGAAAAAGGATGGAGATCAATTTTTTTTATATTTTACCCTGGTGATGCGAATGTTGTCAGTCATAAGCTTTGTTTTTGGACGGAGAATGTTTTATTTGTCTGTTGGCTGTTACCACTCTGTTTCTCCAGGTTTCATGGTTACCTTTCATTTTGCGATGGTTGTTTTAAATTTGCGCAGAGTGTATGTAAGCTGTATCTGTAGGAGCCTGTGTGAACAGGTGCAGTGGTCTGGCTGGGAACGAGATGTTGTTTTGATCCCATGGAAAATGTGTTTGCCTATAGTCTTTCTTTGTTTTTGTTTTGTTCTTTTCTTGTTTTTTCTGTGTTGGAAAAATGAATGAAATGATTTTTCTCAGTATCTGTGATTTGTAGAGAAAGAAGTCATTTTGCCAAGGAGAGAATTACTCTGTGGAAAAAGTGCAATGTTAGATGTGCAAGCCGATCCCAGCAGTGGACGACAGTAGCGTCCATCACTACTTAGTGGCCGCAGTGGACAACAGTAGCATCTATCCCTACATAGTGGCCACGGTGAAGGATGCAGCGTACACCCGCGTCTGAGATATGCTGCGTATAGTCTATATATAGTGTCTTTGCTCACTCTTCTTGCAGCACTAGCAAGCATTCCATTCAGGTGGAAGTTCTTGCGATTTTCACGCATGGTCAGTGTGCTTTTCTACGAGGGCAGTCTGTAGGTTTCCAAGACGCTGGATGCTTGTAAGTAGTGATGGATTGCCTGGAACCTTTGAACCCTCGTGTTTTCTGCAGTGTTGTCTAGTCTCCTCCCCCCCCCCCCCCCCCCACCCCCAAGGAAATTTTTTTAATCCAATATTGTTGATTAACTATGTAGTACACAGACAATTTGCTTTTGCAAAACTTTAGACCTGGAGTTATGAACATCATGGGAAGTTTCTTAGAAAAGTCGTCAACCTCAGATTTTCTTTGGACTTTGTGCATCTCCCAACGTTTGTTGAGGTTCCTATGTGAATGTAACCATGCACACACCCAGAGAGCCGAAATTGTGAGTTTTGTTTGCAAGTTCGGTTTGTAGATCACTGAAGGCAAATTTTCACAGTGTATCAGATTGTATCTCCTGAGGGTTCAACAGGGAAAATGAAATTTCTCACACCCAGAGACCTGAAGGTTTTGGTCCATGTTTGCGACACTGAAGGCAGATTTTGCGTGGACTTTGTACCTCACTGTCCTCCGTGCTGGAGGAGTCCTCACAGATTGGTCGACTGTCACAAGTTCCCGACCTCTCCCAAGTAGCGAGGGTGTCCATTTCCTTCTAGTCCTTCGCATTTCCATCAACAGCATTGCATGCAAGTACTCCTGAGAGCAGAAACATGGCTTTCAACTCCATTTAAATTTTGTGCAATCTTTGCTTTTTTTTTCTTCTTTTTTTTTCAACTCCCTCACTTCAAAAGGTGTTTTCTACCTCCTCTTTTTCTTCTCACCAAAAAGTTTCATTTCTCCTGCTGTCGTGGGTGAATTTTTAGTGTTATCACAAATGGTGAAAATAATGAAGAACAGCCAATCAGACTTCACGTCAGTTGGATTTTTTTCTATCTTAGGGATGGAGATGCATTTTTCATTACAGCGCCATTTATGAATCTTTTTAAACTTTATCAAATGACATATTTTGGGATGTGATGGAGTTTTTGACTGTAGCTAAACATTTTATTGGGGACAAGCTGCCCATGTGGCAGTGTTGCTGTCTTTATGCATGTTGGAGGGACTCGCAGTGTTTTCTGCAAATTTTTTCTTGCAGTTGTCTTAGGTCCTCGTTGGTTGTCTGCACCCATGTCTGGAGAGTCAATCTATCACACGTTGTTTGTGTACAGGTGTTGTTTCAAGTGATCGATGCAGCTCGTGCATTTGCATGAAAGGATTTGACACGTGTATGTTGTGTATGTGTTTGTTTCTATTTGCATATTTCCTCAAGCATAACCTGTGTACGTGACTTGGCAAATACTTGCGTTGCAATCATTTTCCACATAATACTCCCCCCGCCCCCAACATGCCAGTCAGAAGACGCCCTCTAGAAGCACAGAAAGATTTCACTGCAGGGATAGCGAAGTGAGTCAAATTAGACGGTCTCTTCAAACTCCACCCACCAGCCAAAGTCCAACCTCTCTCTCACCCACGTACAAACCCACATACACACACACACACACACACACACACACACCTTCTCCACTCGCCTCCCCAAATCCCTTCACCCACACGCAAACCCACTTACACACATACACATACCCTTCCCCACCCACCTCCACGCACCACCCACCTCCATGCACCACCCACCTCCACACACCACCCACCTCCACGCAACACCCACCTCCATGCACTACCCACCTCCACGCACCACCCACCTCCACGCAACACCCACCTCCACGCAACACCCACCTCCACGCAACACCCACCTCCACGCAACACCCACATCCACGCAACACCCACCTCCACGCAACACCCACCTCCACGCAACACCCACCTCCACGCAACACCCACCTCCACGCAACACCCACCTCCACGCAACACCCACATCCACGCATCACCCACCCAATATGTGCACGTGCTGAGCCGCTGGTGCGCTGGGAACATCAGACCTGGCAGTGCTGTGAGCTCCACTGGTGTGCCAAAGCGGTCTGGGGAGGAGGTTGAGGACTGCGCCTGAGCACCATATGAGTGTGGTTTGAGCACCATCCATCAGTGGGTGGAAAGTTGCTATAAAAAAGAGCTGCTCTTCTTCCAAGTAGTGGTGAACGCATGCACTCTTAGTGAAACTTGCAATGGCTGCATCAGTGGCCAACATGGAGACCCTGTCCTCGCAGACGCATTGGACCCAAGCACAGCCTCTGACTGACACACAAAGCCACAGCTGTCTGTATTTCACACAGAATGAAAGGATTCCCATACGATAGTGATACAGGCATTCATCCACTCAGAACCACTTGCAATTAGTGCATGTGTCCCAAGGAGGAAACCACACACACACTCACTTGCACACACACACTCACTTCACATACACACTTGCACACACATACACTCGCACACATACGCACACTCGCATACGTACACTCGCTTGCACACACACACACACTTGCGGACACATACATTTACTTGCATGCACACGTGCATTCACTTTCACATGCACACACTCTCAAAGACTGTGTGATGGTTCAAACCCCCGTGTACGCAGTGATAATGGCACAGTGATTTCATATGAAATGTACTTACTTACACGTTGACAAGGACTTCACGGCTGGCATGTAAGACCTGGCAGAAATGCCTCACCACGGGCCCTGCCACTGCATGACAACCCCGCAGACCTTGAAGCCGCGGAAGGGCTGAGGGCGAGGACTAAATGGCCGCTTTGGGAAATGGGGACGACCACTCTGGCATGTTGGGGGAACCCCTATTATCAAGCACTATCAATGCAAACCTGACTGGTGATGCGCAGGCAACATGGTGACTGATGCTCTTGTTGGTCATCAGACATTTAGCAGAGAAAGGAGAGCGAGAAAATTGAGGGCAGTGAGAGAGAGGAAAACATGGAAATGCATGAAGGACGAGAGGACAGGTGTGAGGTGGAGAGAAATGTAGGGTGGCTGTGGATCCAGAGAAGGAGATATGAGAAGGAAGAAGAGAGCAGATGTGGAGAGAAATGTAGGGTGGCTGTGGATCCAGACAAGGAGATATGAGAAGGAAGAAGAGAGAGAGAGCAGATGTGAGGTGGAGAGAAATGTAGGGTGACTGTGGATCCAGACGGAGATATGAGAAGGAAGAGGAGAGAGAGAGAACAGGTGTGAGGTGGAGAGAAATGCAGGACGGCTGTGGATCCAGACAGGCAAGTGCTGAGGCCTTGTCTGTCTGTGGAGGTGATTGACAGGGAGCATGGCTGCATGTGCTCCACCTGCTCTGGAGCGCCACCTTGTGGGTTCAGTAAGAAGTGTGTGCTGAAAGAATTTCCTTGTAGATTTCTCAGTTGGCCCTTTTCCAGGATGAGACATTTTGCCTCTCTACATTTACTTTTCTTAGAAATAATGTCATGAATAAATATGGTAAATGTTTTTTTTGTTTCCTGCATCCTCTGAACATATTTAATCAGTGAACTAAATGTGGGGTTGTTTCATTTTTCTCTGCATCTCGCTGGAAAATGTATCAATAAGATTAGAAGTTTGTTTTCATAGTGTAGAGTGGTGAAAGATACTTGATCATGAGAAATGACTAACTGGACAACTTAAAAACAAGCTTAACTTTTTTGGGTGTGGTTTGTGTTTTTTTATTATAAAAAATATATATTTTAACACATCTGCAGCCTCTGAAAAAAAATTACGTCACCTTGGGCAATGAGGAGAACAGGGAATTCTCGAGCAGCATGACGAAAGCGAAGAAGACGAAGATGTGAAAGTCCTTGCCTGGTAGATAGATGAGCGTGTTGCTGTTAGTTGTACATAGAACCTTGAATGGAGATACACTCAAGTCTACACATCTCCAGACTGTAGATAAATGCAGAATGCACTTCTGTGTGTGTGTCATTTTGAAAGGCGTTGCTGCTGCAACATGTGCTGTGTCCCTGTGTTAACACACTAGTCTGTGGGCTGTGTGACGCGCTTAGGCATCTCGTTCTATCCCGCAGCGCGTCTTGTGATAATGTTGCTTCTGTGTCGGTGATTTTCTTCATTATAAGTAGATATTACTGAATTGACTTGTGAAAATATTTTTCACATCTAATTTTCCCCAGCCATTGCTCGCCCACAATTGTTTTTAGTTTTATTGTGTTCTGAAATAATTGGGCTATCTGTATTGTTTAGCTGTCCCTTTTTTCTGTTACCCATACATTAGTACTGTCATTTTTTTAATGCATATTTCTGGGTTTTTTCTTTCATCTTTTGTGACTCAAATGCACCCAGTTACTTATTTCTATTTGCTCAGAATATCGGTGCCTGTGTTAGTGGAACTCCTAACACTTTATGTGACAACTTTTGTCCCTTTGGTTTTTCTGATGTAATATCTGCAATTTATGTGGCTGTGTTCTCTATGTTGACGTCGAGGTTTCTGTCCTCATGTGAGGTGGGGATGGATGGACAGTCGGACTTTAGCCTAGCACTCTTCTCAGCAACTACAGCCATCGTACCCAGCAGCGTACTGTGCAGTATACAGCACACTGTGCAGTATTCCGATTGCAACTACAGCCATTGTACCCAGCAGCGCTCTGTACAACATACTGTGGATTTTACCAATTGGAATAAAACTTGTCATCCTTTCTCACGGTTGCTTGTTTAGTCTTTGACCTCCCGCCTGCGTTTCCCTGTGCTGGGGGTGAGAGTACACCCCCTGTGTGCTGGGGGTGAGAATAGACCCCCTGTGGGTTGGGGGTGAGAGTACACCCCCTGTGTGTTGGGGGTGAGAGTACACCCCCTGTGGGTTGGGGGTGAGATTATATACCCCCTGTGGGTTGGGGGTGAGATTATATACCCCCTGTGGGTTGGGGGTGAGAGTATACTTCCTGTGGGTTGGGGGTCATTCCAAACTAATGAAAGATTACATTGCATTGCACATGATGTGACATTCTGATATATGTATTCACCATGCACAAATTTCACACACTCTTACTCATGCACAGGCAAACACACACAACATGCACAAAATGTGCGCACAGACATATGCACATTGCAGGAGGATGTCAAAACTTGCCGAGACGACACAATTTTATTCAGCATTATCGCTCCAGAACTATCTGTCTCATCAGCACCGTCAACCTCGCATCAAACACAGCTCTGTCGGCATTCCACTTGGCAAAGCAGTACCCCTTTTGGAAGCAAGCAACGCATGATTGCTTTAAAAAAAAGAAGTTTCATTAAACTTTCTGACTTAAACTCTCTCAAATGAATATCCAGACACAAACCTCGCTTTCATCAGATGGAACTTGGCTCAAATATTTTTGTCATCATTATCGACAGTGTTTAGTGCATAAACAAAGTGAGAACAGCAACTTGTAAACAAGAGTCCAAAGTCATGATCTAAAAAACTAAGCATTAGTGTTTGTAGTGTGAGTAGTGGAGTGCAGATCTGTAAACGTTTATCACCAACCCAGACTGCAATGATAAATATTTACGTGCATTTTGTGGTGAAAAAAGTTTGTCTTCCTGTTCCTTATTCACGCATACCTTCACCGCAAAGAATTTGTCAACACTGACTGTCTACCACTCACCTGCGATAAAATATTGTCAACAATTGTAGATACCATCAGTTCATATCATTTATTAATTTTTTAATACATGCATTCATACATGCATAACCTACAGCAAAAAGGGGAGAGCAAACAAAGGCACTGTATTGGGTATATTCCAGTGAGATGGACACTACCAGCCCAGATATATACACACACACACCACTGCCATTAATTAAGGTCAACAGAAAAAAATGGTGCCTTTCCTCATGATTACACTGCAAGTTATACTGCACTTTGGCTAACGCCACGGTCCTGCGGAAATGCTGCGGTCATGCAAAAAACGCAAAAAGCTGTTTGATGTGGCTCTCCCAGTGGTTTGAGGTTTACCTCCTCATCAGAAAATGTCTGGAAAATGCGATGGTGGAGATTTCTCTTCAAAGTCATGGCAGGCATGGAGAGATTTCTTTCCAGATGCATGAGACAGATGCACAGAACAGTTTTCACAACGCTGCATCAACGTTGTACTGGACCAAGCAACAGCACTGAAACTCACTCGAACCTTCCTCACAGTACATCATAACAAGCCCCAGTCACCGGGGGGTAAAGTGTGAAGTGGTTTCGAGACCCAGACATGGGAAACCAGGCGCTATATAAATCCACACCTTTACCGTTTTAAATTTGAGTGAGTGCAGGCTACTTTCAAGGAAACCCAATGAGAGGCCACAGGTGATAGGTCACAGGTCACACAATGCAATGAAAAGCCTTCCTCCCTGTGTGTGTGTGAAGAAGAATTACAACCACACCCAGTCCATTAATCACACCGAAACAAGAACATAAGGAAGGAGGGAGAGGAGAGGGAGGGGGGGGGGGAGAGAGGAAAGGGGGGGGGGGTGAGAGGGTTAAAGAGAAAGATAGAGAGAGTGTGTGTATGTGTGTGTGTGTGTGTGTGTATGCATGATTGAGGGAGAGTGTGTGTGTGTGTGTGTGTGTGTGTGTGTGTGTGTGTATATGTGTGTGTGTGTGTGCATGACTGAGGGAGAGTGTGTGTGTGTGTGTGTGTATATGTGTGTGTGAAGAAGAATTACAACCACACCCAGTCCATTAAGCACACCGAAACAAGAACATAAGGAGGGAGGGAGAGGAGGAGAGAGAGGAAGGGGGGGGGGGGAGGGGGAGAGAGAGGAAGGGGTGGGTGGGGGTGAGAGGGTTAAAGAGAGAGATAGAGAGTGTGTGTGTGTGTGTGTATATGTGTGTGTGTGATAGAGAGTGTGTGTGTGTGTGTGTGATAGAGAGATGGGGGACAGAGGGGGGATGGTGGAGGGGGGTGGATGGGGGTGGAGGTAGGGGTGTTGGGGACTAGACACAGGACATACCATGAGGAATTACTCAATGAAGATAGGATCATGTGGGTACAAAGTCCATAAACTCCATTAACAAGTGAATATTAGCATAATGGCTCAACAACGTGATTCACTCACGTAAATAACATCATGGCTTCAATTCATCTATACACAGCATAGTCTCAACACCGCATATAAGCACCTACATCTGTATACAATCTGGCACAAGTGTGTATCATCTATCATGTTGTGCGAAGCTGTCATCATATAGTATCTCTACATGACTGGTACATACACATGACAGTATCCACATGTATACATTTCACATCATATAATATTTATCATCATGCAGTCTACTGAACAATCTTAATGTACAACATCACCCCATTCCAGGAATCTTTGTACACTCCTCCAAATATGACATCCAAAATCCAAAATCATAGAAATGTACATAATCCATGCACCAGTACCGGATCAATCACAGACAGGTATCACATTTGAAACTGTCAGCATTCACAAGGCGCTCGTCACAAGTGTACAACTCCAGCAGTCTCCGAGACTAGTGAATGGAGACGCCAGGATTGTTCAACTGGTTCCTTTCCATTGCCACCGTGTCAAACACAGTGTGCATCCAAACTCCTGTTGCCAAGAAATCAGTCCTACATAGCACACCGCCAGTGTCGGACGTGACACAAGCGACCCCGATACTTATCAAGTTCTTCAAGGATGGAGACAATGTACATTTCATGCTCTCTCAGAGCTACCGCTAACCCTTTCTCATTCTGCTTCTTGAAACCATGATCTCAGCAGGTTAATGTCAAATTCTGCATTCCATTAATTAATCAACTCACACACTCGCAGAGACGTACACACACATACACATGCACACACACAGGCAAGCATGCACACACATATACACACAAACGTGGAGGCATGCATACACACACTCACTTGCACACACACACATACACAACCTAACACACACAAAAATGACATCAACAATATTGCCTCCAATACTTGCTCCAGTATGTTGCAAACGTCTGTGCCGATAAATTTACCATAGGACACACTAACATTTGAAATAGTCTTTAGACATGTTGTTTCACGACTGTCTTAAAAGCTTAGGCTCTGTGCAGTTTCACTGCCGACTAAATTGTAAACAATAACTTTGATTTTAATTAATCAATCATTTTTTCATTTTCCTGGATCAATCTTAACGATGCACAGCAGAATCACTCTACACAACAGCAAATAATGTAATTTATCATAGCACCCTCTTGGCCATTGAAGTAAAATGCAGCAAAAAATTTACAAGACATTCCGGCTCATTCCAGCAAACAAGGCAACATTTTTATTCAAAGGGGCAGCCTCTTCTAGCTACTCCGAACTGAGCTACTGGAGCAGGCCCCTGGCTGAGCTACTGGAGCAGGCCCCTGGCTGAGCTACTGGAGCAGCCCCTGGCTGAGCTACTGGAGCAGGCCCCTGGCTGAGCTACTGGAGCAGGCCCCTGGCTGAGCTACTGGAGCAGACCCCCGGCTGAGCTACAGAAGCAGGCCCCTGGCTGAGCTACTGGAGCAGGCCCTTGGCTGAGCTACTGGAGCAGGCCCCTGGCTGAGTTACCAGAGCAGGCCCCTGGCTGAGCTACTGGAGCAGGCCCCTGGCTGAGCTACTGGAGCAGGTCCCGAAAGCCCAGCAGCCAGGGGTTTCAGCTGATAAAAGGGATGGAAAGATGGAGTTTTCATGGTCTATCAGCCATTGTGGGCTATTTAAGGCCATTGGTCACACAACTTAGAGTTGGTTAGGTCAAAAGAAAAACAGTTGTGGTTACGGTCATGTGGCAAGAACAAATTGGGTTGGTAGGTAAGCCTGCACTGAAAAAAAAGTTTTTAATAGAAGAGGCCAGATGGTACATTAATCACAATTTTTCTTTCACCAAAAAACAAATGTTTTACTTACATAGTGGATTCCCCAAATGCTCCTAAGGCAGGGAAGACGAGACAACACACATACTCGTTCATTACCATCAATTTCTTCCCTCTTTCCTTTTTGTTTTCCACGATCAAAAAAAGTTTAAAGTTCGCAGAAAAAATAGGGTCTGTCAGATTATTGTAACCAAGATTTTTTTTTTTTGCTTTATAATAAGGAAGTCATGATTTCCCAGTCATTTGCCTAGTATGAAACACGTAGGGAGACACGATGGGTCTATTCTTACCCCCCCACCCACAGGGGTTCTATTCTTACCACCCACCCACAGGGGGTCTATTCTTACCCCCCACCCACAGGGGGTCTATTCTGACCCCCAGCCCACACTGGGTCTATTCTGAATCCCCAGCCCACAGGGGGTCTATTCTTACCCCCCACCCACAGGGGGTCTATTCTTACCCCCACCCACAGGGGGTCTATTCTGTCCCCCAGCCCACAGTGGGTCTATTCTGACACCCAGCCCACAGTGGGTCTATTCTGACCCCCCACCCACAGGGGGTCTATTCTTACCCCCCACCCACAGGGGGTCTATTCTTACCCCCCACCCACAGGGGGTTTATTCTTACCCCCACCCACAGGGGGTCTATTCTGTCCCCCAGCCCACAGGGGGTCTATTCTGATCCGCAGCCCACAGTGGGCCTGAAGGTCAGGGCAGTGGCGAACCCTGGCTCTGTGTCAGGCTCTACAGAGTACAAGCAGGAACTCACCACTCTCAGTTCCCAGGATGTTCCGTGGATTTCTCATCGGCAGCACCCCTGCTGAACATCAACGCCACAATGAAGGTATAATAATGGGGAGAAAAAAAATTTATGGACAAAACTCTTGAAAATATTGTTAAGTACAAATGTGATGACTTAAATGACTGCAGACAAGTCCATGTCATGAAAACCAATAATAATGATGGTGCTCTGTGATGCCTGCCTGGTTAATGTAAAATTAGAAGAATTTTTTTTTCAAAAATAACTGTCATTAACAAAGAGTTCAAACCCCCATGAAAAAAGTTTTTACTGCACCAACATTAAACTCCAAAACTGGCTTTGGCATTATCCGATGTTTCCAACTCGGGTACACACACAATACCAAAAACCTATAGTCAAATCAGCATACATATATATACATACATACATATCTCCCTCTATGTACTCGACGCACATCTCAGTATTTCATAAAATAGACTCTCTGTGTACTGCAGGCATAACGCACAGCTCACAAAAATCACATGAAATCTCAGTGGCATTCAAATGTCTGGGATTTTTTTTTATTTACTGTTGATGATGACAGTTGAGAACAAGCCAAACAACTGCGTCAGTTTCTATTCCAGTTTCTTGACCTGAACTCAACTGCTGTCATCTGGATAAAATTACCACTCGCTATTTCGTGATGAACACTGCATTCCACAGCCACGTGCGTCGAAGCTACATGGGGACAGATCAGTGCGGAGGAGGAAGGAAAAGATTGAGTCAGGCACATGTCTGAATTCACAGCATTGAGTCGGTCAGTTCACTCTCCTACATCAGCAATCAACACTAAACCAATTGGAGGCTCTCTCCCATTCAGTCTTACAGGGGTGCAAACACTTTTTGTTATCAACTGCAAATATACCAACGTTTTCACACAATGTGGAAAATGACTTGGTGATAAAGAACGTTCAAAGTTTACAATCTTCTCTTGTTCTCTGATGAAATTCATCACAGGATTTCACTCAAACTAGGCAGAGTTTCATACAGCAGGTAGATTGAACCAAAAACAAAGTAAATAAAAGTTTATTCAAGCAAGGGCCAAAATGCATGCATGTCATTCCCATTCGCCTCTTCACTGCCCCGCGGAAAGACGAATGTTCGAAGTGGAAGTACAATTTTTGCAGATGCCAAACTTGTGGTCACACGTGTGCAAAGTTCAAATGGTGTGATCTGTCTGTTTTGTCCAGCACTGCTGAAAATCTGCTCAGTAGAACGGTGATTTGCCTTCCTCAAAATCAAGTTAACTCAGTGTGTGTGTAGTCTGCAGATAAACTGCACATGTTATTCGTAATAGGCGGTCGAAAAAAGGAAAGAAAAAAGTCAGCACTGAAGGGATGAAAGGAGGGATGAAAGGAGAGATGAAAGGAGAGATGAAAGGAGAGATGAAAGGAGAGATGAAAGGAGAGATGAAAGAAGCGATGGAGGAAAAACGATCCATCACCATTTTGACAATTCGTTCATTGATGAGGTTCAGATTGAATCTTGATACTGAAACATTTTCAGGTGTTTCACACTGTTGTGAAATAAAACACAGCCATGCTAAAAATATATCTTTTAAAAAACCAACCTATCAACCAGGTTAAGTCATACATTGCTGATCTATAACAGCATGGTAAACTTTGATTTTTCAAGCTAAACCCAATATTAAATTTTCAAAAATGTGCACAGCACATAAACACAGCCACAAACCTCACTTTCAACATCTTGGGGCTCCCAGCTCAAAATAAATTCCTACATCTCTAGAATTTCACACGAAATGCTTGGCACAATTCACCACTCAACCAACAGCGAAGAAGAAACACTTTCAACACTAGCACATCATTTTTCCTATAGCGACGCTGCATTACTTCACACAGCCGCTACACCAGACTCTATTTCTTCCTTCTCGGTAGCTTCTCCATTCCCGCATACTGAACCATCGGCGCCGCTGTCTTCAGTAGTGCTGGCAGCCTTTTCTTCAGTGAGACGCTTGGCAGCCATTTTGGCTCTTTCCTCCAAGATGGAAGCTGCCGCCAGTTCCTTGGCCTCTTTCAGGATGCTTCCAGCTCCCAGTTCCAAGAGCCGCTCCGCGATCTGAGTGCCGAAGGCCTCACCAGCGCTCCACGTGTCCTCGGAGTATCCCCTGCCTGCCACGATGCCTACGTATTCCTTGATGCCGGAACTGCTGCTCCGACGACTCTGGTGACAGAGATGGGTTGGAGGGTGACTGAGAGAAAGTGTGGGGATGAGGGGGGATGGGGGGGGGGGGCAGACTGGGGGGAGTGGGAAAAGAGGGAAATGAGAGGGTGACTTGGGGGGAAGGGGTGTGTGTGTGTAAAACAGAGAGAGAGAGAGAGAGAGAGAGAGAGAGAGAGAGAGAGAGAGAGAGAGAGAGAGAGAGAGAGAGAGAGAGACAGACAGACAGACAGACAGACAGACAGACAGACAGACAGACAGACAGACAGACAGACAGACAGACAGACAGACAGACAGACAGACAGACAGACAGACAGAGAGAGACAGAGAGAGAGAGAGAGAGAGAGAGAGAGACCGACATAGAGAGAGAGAGAGAGAGAGAGAGAGAGAGAGAGAGAGAGAGAGAGAGAGAGAGAGAGAGAGAGAGAGAGAGAGATCACAGACACATACAGACAGACGTGAACACACACATGAACAGATAAACACACAAAGAGATTGAAAGAAAAGAACTAAAAACAATCACATTATTATATTTGTAAAGTCCTCTGACCTAAGAAGAAACAGATAGTGAGTGAGTGATGGTATGGGAAAGGCAGCAAGGGGTGGTATGGGAAAGGCAGCAAGGGGTGGTATGGGAAAGGCAGCAAGGGGTGGTATGGGAATGGCAGCGAGGGGTGGTATGGGAATGGCAGCAAGGGGTGGTATGGGGATGGCAGCAAGGGGTGATATGGGAAAGGCAGCAAGGGGTGGAATGGGGAAGGCAGCAAGGGGTGGTATGGGAATGGAAGCAAGGGGCTGTATGGGAATGCATCAAGGGGTGGTATGGGAAAGGCAGCAAGGGGTGGTATGGGAAAGGCAGCGAGGGGTGGTATGGGAATGGCAGCAAGGGGTGGTATGGGAAAGACAGCGAGGGGTAGTATGGGAATGGCAGCAAGGGGTGGTATGGGAATGGAAGCAAGGGGTGGTATGGGAATGGAAGCAAGGGGTGGTATGGGAATGGCAGCAAAGGGTGGTATGGGAATGGCAGCAAGGGGTGGTATGGGAAAGGCAGCAAGGGGTGGTATGGGAAAGGCAGCAAGGGTGGTATGGGAAAGGCAGCAAGGGGTGATATGGGAAAGGCAGCAAGGGGTGGTATGGGAAAAGCAGCAAGGGGGGGTATAGAAAAAGCAGCAAGGGGTGGTATAGGAAAAGCAGCAAGAGGTGGTATGGGAAAAGCAGCGAGGGACAGAATGGCAGCGAGGGACTGAAAATGGCGGTAGCAACCATTGTAGGAGAAGCTTCTATCACCTTCTTGCAGAGAGGCTTGTCCAGGACATCAGGAAGGGGAAGCGCCATTTCGGTGAGCACCGCCTCCTTGCCGTCCACGCTGTACACACCACACTTCATGCTCAGCTGTGGAACACAATATCACATGTGGTAGTGGTTGTTGTATTGTGGTCATAGTAGTAGTACTAAGGAGGTGTAGCAGGAGGAGGAGGAAGAGGAGGAGGAGGGGAAAAAAAAGAAGAAAGATGAAGAAATAAGAAGGAAGAAGAAGGAAAAAGAAGGAAGAAGAAGAAGGAAGAAAGAAAGAAGAAAAAAGGAAGAAAGAAGGAGAAGAAGAAGGAGAAGTGAGAGAAGGAAAAGGAGGAGGGGGAGGGGGAGGGGGAGGGGGAGGGGGGGGAGGGGGAGGGGGAGGGGGAGGGGGAGGGGGAGGGGGAGGGGGAGGGGGAGGGGGAGGAGGAGGAGGAGGAGGAGGAGGAGGAGGAGGAGGAGGAGGAGGAGGAGGAGGAGGAGGAGGAGATGTCAGTTGTACAAGCCACTCCAACATCAGCTGGAGAGAAAAGGAAAACTGACAATATGCTTATGTGAAATCTTCTCTTTGTTTAAGTCTATTTTGACTGGCCTGTTGCTTCCTCTTACCAAGAAACAACAGGCACACACACACACACACACACACACACACACACACACACACACACACACACACACACACACACACACACACACACACACACACACACACACACACACACAACTGCAAACACCAACCTGGCTGTTTTCAATTTCTGTGTGGACGGCCACTGGTACACTGCAACCCCCTTCCTGAAAATCCAAAACCAGTGCCAGTCAGTAACAACATACAGTAGTGCCAGTCAGTAACAACATACAGTAGTGCCAGTCAGTAACAACATACAGTAGTGCCAGTGAGTAACAACATACAGTAGTCCCAGTCAGTAACACCATACTGTAGTGCCAGTCAGTAACAACATTACTGCAGTGCCAGTCAGTAACAACAATACTGTAGTGCCAGTCAGTAACAACATTACTGCAGTGCCAGTCAGTAGCAACATACAGTAGTGCCAGTCAGTAACAACATACTGTAGTGCCAGTCAGTAACAACAATACTGTAGTGCCAGTCAGTAACAACATTACTGCAGTGCCAGTCAGTAGCAACATACTGTAGTGCCAGTCAGTAACACCATTACTGCAGTGCCAGTCAGTAGCAACATACTGTAGTGCCAGTCAGTAATAACATTACTGCAGTGCCAGTCAGTATCAACATTACTGCAGTGCCAGTCAGTATCAACATACTGTAGTACCAGTCAGTAACAACATACTGTAGTACCAGTCAGTAACAACATACTGCAGTGCCAGTCAGTAACAACATACAGTTCCAAAGTAGACAACAAAACACTGCCAATCTGGCCATGGGGGGCAGTGTGCCAAGCAGCCAATCTGGCCATGGGGGGCAGTGTGCCAAGCAGCCAATCTGGCCATGGGGGGCATGGCGCCAAGCAGCCAATCTGGCCATGGGGGGCATGGCGCCAAGCAGCCAATCTGGCCATGTGGGGCATGGTGCCAAGCAGCCAATCTCCCCATGGGGGGCATGGTGCCAAGCAGCCAATCTGGCCATGGGGGGCATGGCGCCAAGCAGCCAATCTGGCCATGGGGGGCATGGCATCAAGCAGCCAATCTGGCCATGGGGGGCATGGCATCAAGCAGCCAATCTGGCCATGGGGAGCATCAGCCAATCTGGCCATGGGGGGCATGGTGCCAAGCAGCCAATCTGGCCATGGGGAGCATCAGCCAATCTGGCCATGGGGGGCATGGCGCCAAGCAGCCAATCTGGCCATGGGGGGCATGGCACCAAGCAGCCAATCTGGCCATGGGGGGCATGGTGCCAAGCAGCCAATCTGGCCATGGGGGGCATGGCGCCAAGCAGCCAATCTGGCCATGGGGGGCATGGCGCCAAGCAGCCAATCTGGCCATGGGGGGCATGGCGCCAAACAGCCAATCTGGCCATGGGGGGCATGGCATCAAGCAGCCAATCTGGCCATGGGGGGCATGGTGCCAAGCAGCCGATCTGGCCATGTGGGGCATCAGATCTCAAGTCCACCATCCCAAATGCTGGGGTCACACCCTGCAGGTCACGTGTAAAACTAAGACAGGAGTTGTTGTTTTGCTGCATTTCAAAATGGATTCTCTGGACGTGGGTTGGAAATTATATTCAATAATCATCATTATATTGTTGGCAGTTGTCTTCGCCTGAAATTGGCTCATGACCCAGTTGTCTAATACAGACTGCCAAGAGGTCAGTGTGCTACTATAGATCTCACACACAGACACACACACACAAACACACACACACACAGACACACACACACACACACATACACACACACACATACACACATGCACACAAACACACACACACACATACACACACACACACACACATACACACTTATACACACACATGCACACACATACGCACACATGTTCTCACACAAAACACACACACACAATACAAACACACACACACACAAACACACACA
>JAWQFJ010034334.1:12500-15000 GCA_034096865.1 Theodoxus fluviatilis | reverse complement strand
AACAGTTTTTGAGCAAACGCTCAGAAAAGACATCACCACAATAAGTCATTTAACTTATCCCTCCAGGTTTACTGGAGGTCCTCACAGCTTTATTTTCCTCAACTTTTCATTACTGCCAAAAATTAAAGATCATCTTTAAGAACATTTTTTTCTCATAAATATGCATGAGCAAATAACTAATATTGTGGTTAAAATATTTCATTTAGTCACTTTTCCAACTTAGCAGCGTTGTTTTGGCACGCGTGGTCACATTTGCTTACAAAGGGCAGGTCTCAAAAACCGACCCACTGTCGCATGTCTTCCCTCCCACGTGTTTTCCTCAACATCATGCAAGTTACAGCCGTGCAGATCTTAAAGTGTGTGCAATGTTGAGTGTGCATGTTAAAAATCATGTTAACATCAATCTTCCACCATTAGAAAGCTTGTTCTCTTAATTTTTTAATACTAGCATATATCTCAAAATTGCCAAATGGTAATACATGAGAGATTTAATTGTACAGGGTCGTGTGGCATTGAAAGATGGGAATTCGGGAGTCTGCATCTCAAAACTTAAAAAAATTAGTTCAGAGGGTCACTCACCTTTGAAAGGGCTGAGTCCAGAATCCGGTCACCAACAGTCGTCATGGTAACTGGAACAGTTAGCATAAAATAAATAAATAAAATTTCTTACACTAACTTTCCTAGCCTGCAATTCAATTCTATGTCCATCAATCCAAGACCTAAAGTTGCGCCCCAGAGCATGGAGTCACATGACTGATCTCAGGGCGTGACATGCAGGGACAGAGCTGCTTAACCCTATTTATCCCGGAAGTACTGCTGTGGCCCGCAAAAATGGCCACACACATGTGCGAGGAATTTGGGATGGGGACTGCGGGAGAGGGCCTGTATATTAACTCTTAAGATTCTGTACCACCCATTACCGCCCACCCTGCTCAATCCTGTACCGCCCTTTACTGCCCACCCTGCTCAATCCTGTACTGCCCAATACCACCCACCCTACTCAATCTGTACTGCCCAATACCACCCACCCTACTCAATCTGTACTGCCCAATACCGCCCACCCTGCTCAATCTGTACCACGCAATACCGCCCACCCCGCTCAATTCTGTACCGCCCAATACTGCCCACCCTGCTCAATCTGTACCGCCCAATACTGCCCACCCTGCTCAATCTGTACCACGCAATACCGCCCACCCTGCTCAATTCTGTACCGCCCAATACTGCCCACCCTGCTCAATCTGTACCACACAATACCACCCACCCTGCTCAATCCTGTACTGCCCAATACTGCCCACCCTGCTCAATCTGTACCACCCAATACCGCCCACTCTGCTCAAGCTGTACCACCCAATACCGCCCACCCTGATCAATCTGTACCACCCAATACCGCCCACCTTGCTCAATCCTGTACCGCCCATTACTGCCCCCCTACTCAATCTGTATTGCCCATTACCGCCCACCCTGCTCAATCCTGTACTGCCCAATATCGCTCACCCTGCTCAATCCTGTACCGCCCATTACCGCCCACCCTGCTCAATCCTGTACTGCCCATTACCGCCCACCCTGCTCAATCCTGTACCGCCCAATACCGCCCACCCTGCTCAATCTGTACCACCCAATACCGCCCACCCTGCTCAATCCTGTACCTCCCATTACTGCCCCCCTACTCAATCTGTACCACCCAATACCGCCCACCCTGCTCAATCCTGTACCGCCCATTACTGCCCCCCTACTCAATCTGTACCACCCAATACCGCCCACCCTGCTCAATCCTGTACCGCCCAATACTACCCACCCTGCTCAATCCTGTACCGCCCAATACTGCCCACCATTCTCAATCCTGTACCGCCCATTAACGCCCACCCCACGTGGCTGTTACTTGACTGATTTTCTCCACAGATTGCATATTCCTTACAGGACTGGGGAATGGAACACATGAATGACTTACAGGACCTTAAGAGTTTAGATAGATTTTTATCCAGTCTTCTTTATGCCCATTATCTGAGCCTCACAGGAAAGGTGAGTATTTTCTGTGTGAGAAAAAAATGTTGTCATGAAGAAGAAAACAAAATTTGTTGGGGAAAAAAATGTCCACCATGACTATCTGGAATGAGGCACTGTGTCCTAGATAATATGGATCAGCGTGCATTGCGGTCAAGGGGGAGACTTTTTCTTTCTTCTCTCACCTGCACGAAATCTAGAGTGCAGCTGCACTGAAGATAAGATGTTAGAGGCATTGGGGAAGGGAAGTGGGGTTGAGGGTATGCTTGCTTTCACAGATTCTGAGCTATTCGAGTATTTTACAATTTTTATGCCCATTATCTTAGCCTCACAGGAAAAATGATTATTGTCTAACGAGTGAAATATATTCTAAAGAGAGAGAAAATAAAACTTATCTGAAAACAAAGTATTTATAGCTTAATTTTTATTTAAGGTACCTGTTTAATTTTACAGGGTTGCCTCCCTTAACATGGGGTGAAGAGAGTTAATGCCCCCCTCA
>JAWQFJ010034334.1:0-7500 GCA_034096865.1 Theodoxus fluviatilis | reverse complement strand
AAATGTTACCCTGGCTGCAAAAACTAGGAGGCGATGACGCGTGCAACCCAGCAGGCTCTTGGCACGTTGGTGCCGACCTGGCGAGCAGTCACCATGGACACCAGAGTGTTATTGAGAAAAACCTGATAGAAAAGAACGCAACGGGTTGATGAGTAACATTCAAAACGTCTCTAATTCGCCCGATATCTTTCAGCTCTTTTCATCTGCGATCCGCCAAATTCTAACAGTTTACCGTTGAAAACGTATTCGTTTGGGTCTTAAGATTCCATGAAAATAAAAGTCATACAGTTTGGATACACAGTAAAGAATCCCTCAGGCGAAGATGACAAAAACCGAGAAAGAATTTTAGTGCAGAGAGATGCTGAAGAAATTGTGGTTACTTTCCTGAGGAAATCATTTGTTTTCTACGGGAATTGATACATTGATAACAACATCTTCTAGACCCAAAGCAAAGAAAAACATTAAATATAGAAACCAGACAAACAAAACTTTTGTTGCTCGAGGTTCTTAAACGCACGACCGTCTTCAACTTAGGGCTCAAGACAAAATAACACAATTTAATATGTCCCTTGCGATACCATTGTTATCCCCGCGGTCAGCCATTTCATCATGAATACGCAACAACAAAATTTGAAATGACACGGTTGCAAATACATTTAATCGCCAAAAACTACATCCTCGCGAAAGAGGTAGACCATCTCTGATCTACTTCCGTTTTCCCGGTCTGACCTGTCACCTCTAAGTCTCTCGTTCTGGAAACAAGCTAGCAGACCCCGTGCACCAGAGCCCGTGGCGATGGGAAATGGCGTCTGACACATGAGTTGAAGTTGGACTAAACTTAGACCCGAGATTGCCCACGGGAAAAAGTAGGGCTGCTATTGTACTGTTCTCCTGTCTTCCCGGGCTCCACATCACCCGGCAAGCTGCAGGCTGGACATCTCTGCAGACCCGACCCGCAGAGGCACCTCTGGTGAAGGAACAGGAAATTGATGGGAAGAGCGGCCATGTCTGACATGCGCACACGCACGGCAGCCACTCCAGCGCCCCCTGTCGGGAAAACGTCGGTGTCTGGGCGCCGCCTGGTGGGAGAGCTGACACCAGGCCCTCCATCGCAGTTGCTTGCTCCTCATTACCCGTTTTTGCCTCTACCTACACGTGCCTTAACCCTCTCCCTGCCCAGCTTTTCCAGACATGCCCAACCCGAGTGGGAAAGATTCCAAGTTTTCTGTGCCGAAACCAACGCTACAGCAACATTTTTCTTCGACAAAAACGAACTTGGTGTATTCACATTTTTTGCCACTTTTGGGATTATTATTGAAAGAACGGTAAATCTGATCTGTGAATAGAATTTCGCGAAATAAGGTCTGACAGGCGAGCAGGCTCGCTGACCGCCCCGCCACGCAGGACTAGAGGGTTAGGAATTGTTTGACGCAGATGACGTCAATTGCTGTCGACATACCATGGATCACAGGAGCAATTATGGGATAGTTACACGTGAAGGCAGCGTTTTCCTGCAATTTTTGCCCGACTTACAAAAAAGCAGCAACGGAACGATGATACAACCTACCAGGATTGTTTGGCTCGACTTCATTCTCTCTCTCTCTCTCTCTCTCTCTCTCTCTCTCTCTCTCTCTCTTCTCTCTCCCCTTCCTCCCCCCCCCCTTCCCCCGCCCCTTGAGGATGAATGTAAGACAGAGAACTGAGCCGTATTCACTACCGTATTGAAGTAAAATCCTTTAACAACCACCACCACCTCCCTCTCTCTCTCTCTCTCTCTCTCTCTCTCTCTCTCTCTCTCTCTATATATATATATATATATATATATATATATTTGTCTGTCTGTCTGTCTGTCTGTCTGTCTGTCTGTCTGTCTCTCTCTCTCTCTCTCTCTCTCTCTCTCTCTCTCTCTCTCTCTCTCTCTGCTGATTGCCGAAGCAAGGGAAAAGATAGCTCTGCAAATGTCTCCAGCGATCGGTCTGTATGCACAATTCTATCACAAGCGTCCATGTAAAGCCCAGTGCACAAGGAGGAAATCTGCATAAACTTATTAACGGCTTGCAAGGCTATTTCATCTTAATTATAATTAAGACAAAGGTCTTTTTTAAAAGTATATTTAAATACGTGTGAATCTCCCACCTCACCCACCACCCATTCGCCTAGCTCTGTGGGTAATTTTACGAATGCTTAAAAAATGTAGGCAATTTATGTGTGATTAAAGCTGTATTTCCTGGCCAGACGCGAGGAACTCACAGAGGAGGATATACTGCCGACGATGACGCATTTGCTTACTCACAGGGGAAAAGGGAGGTAAGACTAGTAATTTGGGCATTCGAGCCACATCTGTCCAGTGGAATGATTGGTTGATCAATCGCCTTGCTTTTCTGCTGAACATCCAAATGTTCGTATACATTGGCATTAACGCACAGTAAAATCGGGTGGAATATTATTGGGCACCTGTTTCCAAGTTTCTTGGTCAAAGTATGAGTCGTGACAAACAGATCGATAAGTTTAGCAGTTTTCAAGATAAGTTTACCTATCAGATTCAGGCTGCCTAGAGTCTACAGTGTACCTAATTATGGATGGAAAAAAAAGTCGCAATGACGCAGGAAGCACTTTTACTAGGGTACTTGCGAAAAATTACTTGTAAAGAATCAAACCCTTTCAGCTCTCGAACTTCCACAAAAATTGAAATGATGAATTTACACGCAAGGTTTGGTAGCTCCGCTGGTCGGGAGTTGGTGCAATTTGCCGTGATAACGTCTAGGCCCTTGTATGAACGCAGTTTCTGTCTGTTTGATAATCTATTCTGGGTATCAATCATGTATCAGACCATCGCCGTGTCAGGCATTCATCCTGCTACCACGGATGTACCCACTGATGCACCGTGGGAGCAAAGAGCATTGACACCGAGACGTGGCCATAAAGATGGAAAATGTACCATTCAGGGGCGTGTGTGCACAGCGCAGACAAACAGAATGGTCATGTCTCCCTAACTCGGACAGTCGTGTTTGGTGACTACGTCGTTTGCTCCACGGCCAGACTTTACCCGTCTGGAAGCACACTCCAGACACATTAGTTCCTCAGTCAAATAACCGGAGGGTGCTGCCAATGGTGTCTCGTAATGTTTATGGAAAATGCACGTGTTCATTTCATGGACACGTGCATCACGGCATCATGCAACGGTAAAGGTGAGTTTTTAAATTGCGACTTTCCTTCCATAGATTGGCGCTCAAAGCGCACACTTACATGTATATACCCCTGGTCATCGGGCCACTTACTTTATCACTCCAACACAATCTCAATTCCCTGGGGAACATGCAACCAGCCTGCGGATGAACGTATCATACTTAAATTTTACCGTTTCCAGCTGAGCCCTCACAGGTGCCCATTTTACTCCTGGCTGGGGAGAAACACTGTTACTACTACTTTTAGTTGTCCATACGGTTGATGCTGAAGCAGACACCAAAAGTGCAGGCACCACGGTGTTCCACCAAAGACTGGAGGGATGGAGAACCTGAGTCTGCATGGGGGACTTGGATTGGCAGGAAGTAGTTTTTTATGCATTCAAAACCTCCGAATAGTTGACATAGTTACCTAAAAGATACGAATAACAAGCTTTTTTTAAACAAGAAGGGCAAAGCCCATACGACTCACATGCTTGACCTTGACCTTTACATGATCTTGATCTTCAGGTGACCCTCAAGGCCAAGGTCAAACAACTACACCTAGCAATGACATCATACACTAAGAAATGCATTACACATTTTCCTACCAAAATACCTATGGCCTTGACCCAAGGTCAAGGTCATCCAAGGTCATGCAACACAAAGCTGTTAATTCAAGACATAGGAAGCAAAATGGTGCTTATTGGCACTTTCTACCATGAGATATGGTCACTTTTAGTGGTTCACTACCCCATTTTGGTCACATTTCATAAGGGTCAAAGTGACCTTGACCTTGATGATATTTGACCAAATGTATCTCATGATGAAAGTATAACATGTGCCCCACATAATTATTAAGTTTGAAACAGTTATCTTCCATAGTTCAGGGTCAAGGTCACTTCAAAATATGTATACAATCCAAATTTGAAGAGCTCCTGTGACCTTGACCTTGAAGCAAGGTATGCTAAACTGGTATCAAAAGATAGGGCTTACTTTGCCCTACATATCATATATAGGTGAGGTATCCAATCTCAAAAACTTCAGAGAAAATTGAGAAAATGTGAAAAATGGCTGTTTTTTAGACAACATTTATGGCCCCTGCGACCTTGACCTTGAAGCAAGGTTAAGTCACTATGTGTGTTTTTTGAGGTCTTGTAATCATACACCATCATTCCACATTTGGTATTGATAGACTTAATAGTCTCTGAGAAAATTCCAACGTTAAAGTTTTGGGACGCCCGGACGCCCGGACGTACGAAACGGGTGAGTACATAGACTCATTTTTGCTTCGCATGTGAGTCAAAAATCCAATTGAAAGTAAATCCAATTTGAGGACAAGAAATGAAATATATAGTTTTGATGCAAGTAAAAAAACAGCCCATGGAAGACTTAGTGACCTTAGGATTTAACGTTGATGGCACACTTGTCTTTTTCTTTGGCTGTCAGTCTTCAGAACGAAGGATTTAAACAATGAACCGCCGATGATTTTCTTCGCTACTCAAGGATCTGTCTCCGTTCGTGGACGGGGTGGACTGTAAAAACAAGTCAGGAACACTTAGTCATCTGCTGCAGAATCCGTTTGCAAAGACTTGCGGCCAATCATTTCAGCAGATTCGTTGTCTGGCTGTGCATGTGTCCTTCAGTCGACACTCGCTTCGTGGAAAGGTCAGAAAGGGCTAGGGAAATGTTGTAGTTTGTGGGGAATGATAAAGATATCTTTATTTTGTCCTCAGAAGCAAATTCGTTTCGGGGAATTTCACCCCCGGTCGCCACTGAGCAGCGCTCATCAAGCGGTTGAACCCCTCGGTGGTAAAGACAATGCAGGCGAAGCATCTTGCCCACGAATGCAACTCTAGGATCCGTGCCCGCTTTGAACACAGCACCTGGCAGACTGCAGGCGCTTGCCTTAACCACTGGCCCAGAGCCATGACGGGAACCTGGAAAGGCCGAAAGGACCAGGAAGTTCACGCAGCAAGAGGTTCAAGGGTGACAGGCAAGAAATACCACTGGAAGAAAGGAAAGTGTACTGTGAACATGCTGGGGGGAGCTAGAAACTGCAGGGGAAGTGTACTGTGAACATGCTGGGTATCGGGAGCTAGAAACTGCAGGGAAGTGTACTGTGAACATGCTGGGTATCGGGAGCTAGAAACTGCAGGGGAAGTGTACTGTGAACATGCTGGGTATCGGGAGCTAGAAACTGCAGGGAAGTGTACTGTGAACATGCTGGGTATCGGGAGCTAGAAACTGCAGGGGAAGTGTACTGTGAACATGCTGGGTATCGGGAGCTAGAAACTGCAGGGGAAGTGTACTGTGAACATGCTGGGTATCGGGAGCTAGAAACTGCAGGGAAGTGTACTGTGAACATGCTGGGTATCGGGAGCTAGAAACTGCAGGGAAGTGTACTGTGAACATGCTGGGTATCGGGAGCTAGAAACTGCAGGGAAGTGTACTGTGAACATGCTGGGTGGAGCTAGAAACTGCAGGGAAGTGTACTGTGAACATGCTGGGTATCGGGAGCTAGAAACTGCAGGGAAGTGTACTGTGAACATGCTGGGTATCGGGAGCTAGAAACTGCAGGGGAAGTGTACTGTGAACATGCTGGGTATCGGGAGCTAGAAACTGCAGGGAAGTGTACTGTGAACATGCTGGGTATCGGGAGCTAGAAACTGCAGGGGAAGTGTACTGTGAA
This sequence comes from Theodoxus fluviatilis, assembly GCA_034096865.1. Classification (NCBI taxonomy): domain Eukaryota; kingdom Metazoa; phylum Mollusca; class Gastropoda; order Cycloneritida; family Neritidae; genus Theodoxus; species Theodoxus fluviatilis. Next base: position 1,647 of record JAWQFJ010034334.1, on the reverse strand, counting down.
CATGCTGGGTATCGGGAGCTAGAAACTGCAGGGAAGTGTAATGAGAACATGCTGGGTATCGGGAGCTAGAAACTGCAGGGAAGTGTACTGTGAACATGCTGGGTATCGGGAGCTAGAAACTGCAGGGAAGTGTACTGTGAATATGCTGGGTATCGGGAGCTAGAAACTGCAGGGAAGTGTACTGTGAACATGCTGGGTATCAGGAGCTAGAAACTGCAGGGAAGTGTACTGTGAACATGCTGGGTATCGGGAGCTAGAAACTGCAGGGGAAGTGTACTGTGAACATGCTGGGTATCGGGAGCTAGAAACTGCAGGGAAGTGTACTGTGAACATGCTGGGTATCGGGAGCTAGAAACTGCAGGGGAAGTGTACTGTGAACATGCTGGGTATCGGGAGCTAGAAACTGCAGGGGAAGTGTACTGTGAACATGCTGGGTATCGGGAGCTAGAAACTGCAGGGAAGTGTACTGTGAACATGCTGGGTATCGGGAGCTAGAAACTGCAGGGAAGTGTACTGTGAACATGCTGGGTATCGGGAGCTAGAAACTGCAGGGAAGTGTACTGTGAACATGCTGGGTATCGGGAGCTAGAAACTGCAGGGGAAGTGTACTGTGAACATGCTGGGTATCGGGAGCTAGAAACTGCAGGGGAAGTGTACTGTGAACATGCTGGGTATCGGGAGCTAGAAACTGCAGGGAAGTGTACTGTGAACATGCTGGGTATCGGGAGCTAGAAACTGCAGGGAAGTGTACTGTGAACATGCTGGGTATCGGGAGCTAGAAACTGCAGGGAAGTGTACTGTGAACATGCTGGGTATCGGGAGCTAGAAACTGCAGGGGAAGTGTACTGTGAACATGCTGGGTATCGGGAGCTAGAAACTGCAGGGGAAGTGTACTGTGAACATGCTGGGTATCGGGAGCTAGAAACTGCAGGGAAGTGTAATGAGAACATGCTGGGTATCGGGAGCTAGAAACTGCAGGGGAAGTGTACTGTGAACATGCTGGGTATCGGGAGCTAGAAACTGCAGGGGAAGTGTACTGTGAACATGCTGGGTATCGGGAGCTAGAAACTGCAGGGGAAGTGTACTGTGAACATGCTGGGTATCGGGAGCTAGAAACTGCAGGGAAGTGTACTGTGAACATGCTGGGTATCGGGAGCTAGAAACTGCAGGGGAAGTGTACTGTGAACATGCTGGGTATCGGGAGCTAGAAACTGCAGGGAAGTGTACTGTGAACATGCTGGGTATCGGGAGCTAGAAACTGCAGGGGAAGTGTACTGTGAACATGCTTGGTATTGGGAGCTAGAAACTGCAGGGAAGTGTACTGTGAACATGCTGGGTATCGGGAGCTAGAAACTGCAGGTGAAGTGTACTGTGAACATGCTGGGTATCGGGAGCTAGAAACTGCAGGGAAGTGTACTGTGAACATGCTGGGTATCGGGAGCTAGAAACTGCAGGGGAAGTGTACTGTAAACATGCTGGGTATCGGGAGCTAGAAACTGCAGGTGAAGTGTACTGTGAACATGCTGGGTATCGGGAGCTAGAAACTGCAGGGGAAGTGTACTGTGAACATGCTGGGTATCGGGAGCTAGAAACTGCAAGGAAGTGTACTGTGAACATGCTGGGTATCGGAGGCTAGAAACTGCAGGG
>JAWQFJ010034333.1:12500-16976 GCA_034096865.1 Theodoxus fluviatilis | reverse complement strand
TACAGCAACCTCGCTACCACAGAGTACATCTGCGACGGAAGAAGCAGTCCAGCGGAGAAAGGAGGAAAAGTGATCAAAATCACTTGGCACCCAAGCCTGTACCTAGCCGCAGCGCTGCTGGAAAACTTCCAACCGGTGTTATGGATCGAACGTGAGGACTCGGACCCGCAGGAGATACCATTCCCAGCACCGCAGGTAAGCGTTTACCAGATGTTGTGGGGCTGGGACGACGCCACCTTGATCGTGGTGGCGGGGGGCAAAAAAAAAAAAAAAAAAGATATCGGGTGAGTGGCGAGAGGAGGAGTGCATCGGGATTGCCACAGGAATAAAGGGAAGAGATAGTGGGAGGAGAAATTAGCAATCAAAAAGGAGAATGATGGGGAAGCCAAGCACTCGTAGCACGCGAGGTGGGAGAAACGGTGAATCCAAGGAAGTGTAGGACAACGCCAGGGAGCACGTGATGAGGGTAGGAAGAAAAGGCAGAGTGAAGGATCAGGGGTGAGGGTAAGGACGGGAGAAGGGAGTAGGAGCGGGCGCGATGGGAGAGTTCCGGACAAGAAGGAACAAACGCGTAAAGTGATGTTCGGGAACAGGGTCTGAGAGTTTAGTACAGCCATTGCAGGAAAACATGCGGCCGGGACACGAGTCCACGGAAAAAAAGAAAATATAAAAATATTGGCGAGGCTAAGTTGTGCGAGAAGAAAAAAGTCAGCAAGTTTCGGAACAGTCTGCACACGGATGGCTCGTGCACCAGCGATCCGAGGATAGCGCCGGAAAAGGACGAAGAGAGCCGAAGTCTGGCCACCTTCGAGTCCACTCTGGTGCGTCTGTGGAACGAAGACTGGGAGCTTGTCCACGTGGTCGACTTGCAGTCTCCGTGCTGCGCCTTCGCCTGGCGATGTGGATACTACGGGTGTTTCGCTGCGAGGACCGAGGACTCCCAGCTCCACTCCAGTCTCGTGCTGACTCCCCACGGTGAGACCAAGGTCCTGCAGGGAGCCCTCACCCCGGGCTGGCACCAGGACAGACTATCATGGGACCCCTCGGGCCAGTGTCTGGCTACGAGCGTCCAAGGTGTGAGTGTTCTGGTCTGGAGACCCGATGTGGACTTCGTCTGCTCCCTCGATGGAAGCGCCGAGTTCACCTGGCTGCTGTGGGCCGCAGACTCTGGGGACGAGGAATCTGCGCACGTTCTGGCGACGGTCCAGGACTCTGGGGAGGTGAGGCTGTGGAGCGTCGACTGGAGGAAGGGCAACGCTGAGGTCAAGGCGACCTTAACCGGTCTTCCTCCTGACCCCGGGATGGCCACACGCGCGCGTCTGACCAGCAGCTGCAGCGGCCGCTACCTGGCGGCTGTGGGTGACAAACTGAGCGTGTGGGACACGCACTCCCCCCGCCCAGAGCCCCTCATGGTCATCGACAGATCTGGTTGCTCCGTCACCGCGGCGGACTGGCACCCATTTCACGAGGTGGTCGCCGTCGGTTTCAGCGACGGCCACAAGGCCATGAAAGTTATGCCTTCGTATGAGTCGAGCGGACAGGCTCCTCGCTCGACCAAGCTGCAGTTAAACTGTGCTTTGTCCGACTCGTCGTAGCGCCTGCATGCCTGCCGCTGCCTCTTTGCTGATTCACTGAATTCACAGATAGACACGTGTGTAACCCTGGCCGAAACTGCTCAGTGCCTAGAAACCCTTGACTGCTGAAACGTAAGGGCCTGCTTCATGAGCTCAACCACGAGCAGACACAAGCGGCCGATGAAGATACTGGGGGAATACCTGGGACAGGGTCAGATCAGGTTAACCCGATCATGCGATCAATCCATCCTGGAGGATTGACGCCAATCCATGCACAGCAGTGACATGTTTTGGACTATCTTTTTCCGGTGCAGGACGCTCGGGCTACTGACATCAACCACCACCCCAACCTCCACCACCCTCCCTTAATTAACAACTAGTTGATGCCACAAGGCCTCGTATCGAGCGGGTCCGGCCGTAAGTCACACTTTGTTTTGCAAGAGTGGATCGCTTTGACAGTATACTGCGTACTTTGTGACTTGTTCCTGAAGTGGGCTGACTTTTCTCTGCAGATCGCGCTTCAAGAGCAGTAGAATACCACGTACGTAATAGTGAGGAAAACAGCGACCAAAAGATAAAAAAGGGTAGGAAATCAACAAGTCTCTTTTGATGAATGATCATGATAAATGATGTTTTAAAGCTTACCAGTCTGTGTAAGCCATGATAGTTACTACAGCTGATGAAGTAAGAGCTAGTCAGTTCCCCAACTTCCCAGTAAATTTTGCCTTTCACGAAAGGCGTAATACTGAGACGCGGTGAGTCAGTACTTATCTTTAACCATCACGGAGAAATCTCCTTTCAACATTATGATATGAATATGGATGACCGAGACGATTATTCCTTGTACCGATGAATACTTGTTGTGAAACGTGGACTCAGAGGGGTAAATATCGACTGAAATTAAACCAAGCGGCGAAATACATGTATGTTCAAAAGTTCAAAGTGCCTGTGTTTAAATTTTGATCAACGTAAGTCATAATTACGCTCCTAGGTATGGCAAAACAAACAAACCATCAAACAAAACAAAAAAAACAAACAAACAAACAAGCACAAAAACACTTTATTTGACGAACACTATTCTGACCTTTGACTTCAATAATTTTATAGAGCTCGTGAATGATTTTTTAACGGCCTATCAGGCTATGTAAGACCAGTGATAAAGAATTGGTAAGGGTTCCATTACAGGGCCACACTAGTGGACTCGTCCAAGGAGAGGGGTGCTTGAAGCTGACGAGCTTCACCGCCAGACGGGCCACATCGCCTCATTGGCTGAAATTTGCTGTGTATTTACATAGCTAGGAACCCTCTAAAATAATGAGGCCCTCAACCCCAATCCCATCCCAAATCCCTCTCACATGTGTAGAGCCATTTTTTTCGGGTGATGAGGGTTAACGTACAGAGCCAAAGCCCAGTGGCCGAAATTCGGACCGTGGCACTCCAAGGGTTAAGAGCCCAGAAGCCCTGTCCCATGCAGGGGAAATTGTAGCAGCGTGACTGAGGAATGTTTTGGGAACTCTGTCGGGAGGTCAGTAGAAAAGATTCTCTGAAGAGAAGCAGCACATGAACCAGTGTCTCATCATCGATCAGGAATTGACACAATTCAACAGAAGATCCGGTTGCATGACCACAATCTTCCCTGCTGAGTGTGAAATGAGCAGGATCGCGTTTGTCTAGCTCAGCTCTCTGATAAAGGACACAGGCCTTTCTGCATTGAAAAATAATGCTTGAAAGTAGTTCCCAAGACTTTTCATAGATGAAAAATAACAGTCGAATCTTCCGCGACACCCTAGTCTTAACCAAGGAAGAGAGTGAAATGCATTAAGAGTTGTGTCCCTTTGTACAAAAAAAGGCTGTGCTATTTTCCGTGCCGGTCAGGGCTTGTAGCGTGGAAAATAGTAACCCGTGGAAAACAGTAACGGAAGTCATCGCAGAGTTATCTGCGAGGGACGTGCTTTATGCAATTTACCGCTCCTGCACCTGTTCTTCGCATGGAATATATTCCGACAAACGACGCATTAGTTGCTTTACGAGGTTTTGGTGCATTTGTGTAGTTTAACACATGATGTAGCGTTCAATAAAGTTTTTCCCCCTGTAAAGCCGTCTCCCCTGCCGGAAATAATATGGGAGTCACCTCCCTGTAGTCTGTTTGTAGTCTGGTTTTATAAAACGCGACCGTTGACTGACTTGGCACGCCCGGGGAGTTATGCTAAGATCCGGCCGCGTAAATATATCTGCGTTTTGTGACAAACGTCTTGCTCGGCGGTACTGTACTCCATGCACCTTAACGGTGCGCGTGATTCGGGTGTAATCTTAAGCTAAACGACGTTCCGAATGTTTCCGACTTCGACCATTTCAGCAGCGCCAATAAACGTCGTTTAGCTTAAGATTACACCCGAATCACGCGCACCGTTAAGGTGCATGGAGTACAGTACCGCCGAGAAAGACGTTTGTCACAAAACGCAGATATATTTACGCGGCCGGATCTTAGCATAACTCCCCGGGCGTGCCAAGTCAGTCAGGCGGAGTGGCGGGTGCCGTCTCTTTTTAGAGTTGAATTTTCAGAAAATCCCTCGCAGATAACTCTGCGATGACTTCCGTTACTGTTTTCCACGGGTTACTATTTTCCACGCTACAGGGCTTCAAGTTGGCGAAGTCAGCATTAACAATTGTACTTGCTTTAGTTTGAAACAAGTGAAGGAGAAGAATGAATGAATGTCTGAACTTCCTGGGAGGAGAGTTACTAGCACGAAATGAACACTGCGTATTGGCAGTAGCGAGTTCTCGATCGCTTTAGTTGCTGTAAACAAAAAAAATCTGAAATGAGCAGCCGATCGCGTTCAAAAGTTGCGAAGTTCAGAATTTCTGAGGTATAAATGTGCACCAAGAGATTTGTTCTCACAAT
>JAWQFJ010034333.1:0-10000 GCA_034096865.1 Theodoxus fluviatilis | reverse complement strand
TCTGTTTAAAATACATAATAAGATAGCCGTCATTTCAACAAACTTACAATTTCAGTTAGCAGAATACATGTACACCAGGTAAATTATTCCATCTCGAGCATATTTCGGCCACGAATTAGTCGCGACTGTTCTGTAAGACGCAGGGGTCACTTGGGAGAGGAAAAACAAAATATCGTCTTATAGACCGAAAATTACGGTACATCCTGGATCCTCACTGCTATTACTGGGATTTTAATAAATGCGTCCCCTTGAGTTCGAAAATGCCATGTTTCCTTAAACGAAAAGATGAAATCGTGAACATAATCCAAAATGCCTGTCGATATTACCACAACAAATGTACGTTTTAATGCAATACATTTATTTCATGCCGAAGCAATCGGCAACGAATTCTACCAAAATAATTTTCCAAATATGTCTTCTTCTTTTTTCCCCGTGGAGTTGTTCGGGTGAATCAATGCTTTATTTTCTGTTTCACCTCATCGTAAAATCTGTCACAGTTTGATCGCACGGTGATTTTGTTGCAAAAGCTGACAGATATTTGTTTAATTATTATTTATATTCTCCAGTTTGCGGTTCAGCTGAAGAGACAAAAAAATTAAGCATCAAATGTCAACAAAAAGGAAACAAAGGAAGAAAAAAACTGAATCCTAAGGAGAAATGTCAATCATTATACACAGTGGGGAAACTCAACGGTGTAAGAGTATTTTAAAACTGCATTGTTGAACTGCTTGTCGTGAGTTCGTTCCTCTTGGAGATTTTCTTTGTTTCACGTAAACCTTAAAAAAGCCTACTTTATTTATTTTCTTCTTCTCGTGAATATCCTGCTTGGATGTTAAGAAAAAGGAGAGTTTAAAAAATAGCCATCGCTCTTCAGCCGAGCGATGACCTGACCATCTTTCAGCGTGATTTCATCAAAAATGAAACAATTTGCATGCTCTTCTTCTCGCACAAAATTCTGTAAAAACTCTTCACCATCTTGTGCAGACTTGTTGGCAGAGAGAAGTGTGCGTGAAAATATTAGCGAGAGTCCAGGAATTATGTGAATGGTGGCAGCCCCACTTTCAGAACACGCAGAGTGGACAATGACATCCAAGATTCCTCCTTTGCATCGGTTTTGGGAGCTTTTGAAAAAGCATTTCTGCAGAGGCAACGGGTGCGATCATCTTCAAGGAGAATGTCGCACACAAAACGACCATGCTACGCCTCTGCATGTCGGGCGTAGTGCGGGTACAATCTCCCAAGAAGGAAGTGTTTGCCACGCAATCCGAACACACTCCAACATTGTCCACCTAACTCTTTCATCTAAACCAAAGAGCCACGTCCGCATGCATCCGAGACAGAACTGCCAAATCAATAAACGCTTTGTTTTCTCCGTTTCTGGCGAGAATCCCAGGCCGTTAAATTCCAATTTTGCCGAGAACTGACAGTCGCTGGGGACGGAGGTTTTCAACCGCCCTTTGACGACCCAGCAAGAACTCGATATTTTCCTTGGCACGGCTTCTTCACGTGTTCAACAAGTGTTTGAGAGTCAAAAACATTTGGTCAGCGTACTTTTTCATACCAGGGTCCTACCACCTGGAACGGACTCCCCTTCTCAGTGCGTCATGCAAACACTGCAGCTTCCTTTCGGTCAAATCTGAAAACCCACTTGTTCTCTAATTCCTATTGAAAATATTTCGTACTTGCTAAATGTTTCAGGCTCATGTTTGTATATAATGCATGTGTGTGTTTCTTCACGCGTAGGATGCATGTTGTATTATAACGTGCGTATGTGCGTTTCATGTCCAGGCTCAAACTGTATGATAATGTGTGCGTGTTTTTCTGTGTGTGTGCGCCTAGAGCTTCACTATGTACTTTTTGACTGTGTGGAGGAAGTGCGCCTTACAAATAAACATATTATTATTATTATTTGAGAGTCGTTTCCGTTCAAAAGAGCAGCGTCTCCACACGAGTGTTCAGACAAACCAAAGACGTTACACAGAAAGACGTGGGACCCCTTCGGAGCTTTCATGTATAGAAAGCGAGGATGCGATAGAGATGTATGCCTTGCTATTGGGTGGGTCAGTCACGTGGTTTATCGGAGCTAAGCTCAACAAGCACACGGTCATTTTGTGAAGTGAAGGATACAGATCACCAAAACACCAACTGTACAGTTGTCATATCTGAAATGTCGAAATCTCTCATATGCTAATCTCGTTCCCGTCAATAACAGTATATATCTGCATAGCAAACGAGGACCGGGATATTTTCACTTGCGATCGAAACGGAGATAAGAATGATCAACTTACTGTTCTGCATCTTTGGGGAACCGAAAAAAACGATTTTCCGGCACAAGCGTGCTTGTAGCGAGCATTTTGAGAAAAAGGGAGAAAAAAATCGCGCTGCAAAAGATGCCGCCGCACCTCTTTCCCTGTCATAAATGCCACGTGAACACCCCTCTAAGAAAAGGTAACTCTAAACACCCACCCTCGCAGATTCAACTGAGGTTCCACGTCTTTGCATGTAACGTCTTTGGACAAACTCATCGACACGGAGAACGTTGAATCTTGATTCCACACAGAGTTCAAACCATGCGTAGTGTGCACGGAAAACTGTTGAATCTTCCTCATCGTCCGAGGCTCATAGCTGCACAGATGTGTTCCCGCCTCACAAAATCAGTCCCTTGTTGCTGTACGTCATTTTGGAGAAAGCAGCGAACAAAAGTACGTTTGTCACACGAAACTTCTTTCAGTTCAGTTCAGTTCAGTTCAGTCTCTTAACCCTGAGATGGGTTGTTGAGGCACCACTGATGACTTTCGGACAATCTTCCTTCATCGATCTCTATCCTCTGTGGCCCTCTGTGAGTCAGCAAAGGTCAAGCCTGTCCACTCTTTGATGTTGTCTTCCCACCTCTTTCTCTGCCTGCCTCTCCTTCTCCCACCTGGTACGGTACCTTGCAGGATGGTCTTGGCCAGCCCACTGCCTCTTGACACGTGACTGTACCACTTCAGTTTTCTGCTTTTCACGATTGAGAGCAGGTCTTCGTATTGTCCAATTGCTCTCCTGATCCTGTTGCTGACTTCCTCATTCGTGACATGGTCTTCATATGAGATGTTCAGAATCTTGCGGTAGCATCTCATTTCCAGGGCTTGTATCCGTCTCTGTAGTTCAGATGTGAGTGTCCAGGACTCGCATGCATACAAGAGGTTACGTTACGCTTTGCCTTCGGTTCGTTCGGTACTGAGTTATTCAGCAAAATAACATAATAATTTCAGAACGGATTCTGAATAAATCTGGTAGAACATCAAGGTTTTTCCCAAGACACAATCCAGTAAATTTTGAAGTTTATCTGTTATATTGTTTTGAAACCATAACCAAAAAAAGAAAGTTTATCGAATATAATGAAATTGCTGACGTCAAACTATCGATGACGCTGCTAGCTGGAGCGGCGATAAAATGAACTGAAATTCGTGGCGTCGAGACTGGCTAGCAGGAAATCCTGCCTGAATGAATACCACAGGCCATGGAAGAGTGGCTATGGTTTCCTTAATTGGTGAATGTTTGCGCTCTCAAAGTACTCTCTAGTTTTTGAATGGGTCAAGTTCTATATGTGTGTGTAATCATGAACTTGAAGAATAAAGTTTGCGAGGGCTAATAAAAAACAACAACAACAACAACAACAACAACAACAAGCTAGAGAAGGCGAATTCGATGCACATCGTGTCCATAAAGTCACGCACATTCTTGTCATTTCGTTTCGTGCATAATGAAACATGACCAAAGAGCATGAAAAGTTACATGTTGCTGTACACACATGCACATGCATTGCTCAATCCGACATCTGCATAATAAGCATTACTAAATGCCACTACACTTCTGGTAAGATTGAACACTTCCTAGCATAATCTCGCGGCCAGAGGAGATGGTGAATCAGTCCTAGATGTTGATTTTTTCCTTTGATTGGCAGATCTAAGCATGTAGTGGTGTTTCTAAGGTAAAGGTAAAGGTGTTTTTTATATTGCAACTTTCCACCCATTGATGGATGCTCAATTCACACACTTATACCGCCTAATCAACAGGCCACTCAATTTCTCACTCCAACACCATGAAAAAGGGGGCAAAAGTGAGCACGTCCGCCTTTCTAATGTATATTAATGTTGTAGCTGAGTATGTTCGAGCACACGGAAAGCACGGAATACAGATGATGCCAGGTGCTCCTGAAGTATTTGCCTTGTTTTTTGCCGACAACGTTGCACTGTTAGCCTCAACAGCAAGCGGGCTGCAAAATCAGATAAATTCTCTTGTATGTGAACACCGATAAACAAAGGTGGTGGTTTTCAGGCGAGGCGGATATCTCTCGAAAGGCGAAAGATGGTATTTGAACGAAAACAGACTAGAAGTAGTCAACAGGTACAAATACCTCGGTTACATTTTTACCACCAAACTGTCAAAGAGTTCTTCCGTCCAAGAAGCTGCCATTACAGGCAAACAAAAAGCTGTACAAATTTTGAAAACGATGTGGTCACTCCATAGTGCAAATCCTAAAGTGTATTTTCGACTCTTTGACGCACAAGTACAGCCCTCCTTATTATATTGTGCTGAAATATGGGGACTGCAAAGACAAGAAGAAGTTGAAAAAGTACAAGTCCTTGCAAGCAAGAAGTTCTTAGGTTTAGATATCAGAACGCCGAATCATTTTGCATATGGCGAATTGGGTAGATACCCATTAATAATAAACAGTACTATTAAGGCTATAAAATACTGGCTAAAACTGTTGAAAATGTCCCCAGATAGGTTTCCTAGACAAGCATATGCAATGTTGCTTAACACACGTATTCCAGAGAAAAAGAACTGGCCCAATATTGTGAAAGATACCTTGTGTAGGCTTGGTTATGCGTATGTCTGGATGAATGGTGGCGTGGGGAATGAGCAACGCTTTGTAAAGCAACTCACACAAAGGTTACAGGACTGCTACCGTCAGTCATGGGACGCTCATAACCACAGTAGCAAAAGATTTGCGTGTTACTCTACCTTCAAAGATATATTTGGCCTGGAAAAATACTTAAGTCACCTCACTATTAGAAAGTTTCGCAAGACCTTCTTTCGCTTTCGGCTAGGAATTAATGACCTAAGAGTAAACCAACGTTACAATTACCAAGAAAGGAGGAATCTGACATGTCCATTTTGTAATGCGGTGGAAGACGAGAAGCATGTTCTCTTAGATTGTTGTTTCTACAGCACACTTAGAGAAAAATACATTACTCCACACCTATGTTCTAGTTTAAGGGGCACTTCAGCCGGCTTTTGAAGGGATCGAATATTCGGATAACAAGAGACGTGGCAATGTTTATCTTTTACGCACTAAAGCTTAGAGAGCAGCACAAAAATATTGTGCTGTAATAAATAACAACGTTGTAGTAAATTAGAAGCATCACTTGAATCAAAATTGGCATAAACTATGAGCGTGGAAGTATAAGATGACCATGTACGGCATATTCGTTCGTTCTTTCTCTCTCCAGAGAGTGTATGCCGCTTGGGTAGGTTCCTTGCTAGGGAGAAACTGTACATAACACTATGAAGTTTTGCTGCATTACATATCTTGCGGATCTAATATCATTTTTAATGTGTAAATGTATATGTATTTTAAATACTGAGATGGGTAGTCGACCTCAATAAGAGCAAATCAATCACTCCAACCCCGTCTCAACTCCCTGGGGGGCATGCAACCAGGCTGCGAATGAACGCGCCAAAGTTAGCTTTCACAGTTTTCCAACTCAGCCCTCACAGGTACCCGTTTTACTCCTGGGTGGGGAGAAGCAATGCGAACAAAGCATCTCGCTCGAGGATGAAACCCTGTGATCCGTGCAGCTTCGAGCGCCACACCCTCATGCCGCAAGGGATCAACAGGTCCAGCGCGCTGACCACTCGGCCACTGAGCTCGAAGGTAGACACAGTGTTTGACGACCAGGTTGTTGTTTAGCGTGGGTTGCGCTTGATCTTCTAGAGTGGTTTGAAGGCACGGTTGGATCTGATTGATCTGACCCTGTCTCGATGCCCACCGGCAGCCTCTTTGACTGCTTGGGGCAGCCTCTTTGACTGCTTGGGGCAGCCTCTTTGACTGCTTGGGGCAGCCTCTTTGACTGCTTGGGGCAGCCTCTTTGACTGCTTGGGGCAGCCTCTTTGACTGCTTGGGGCAGCCTCTTTGACTGCTTGGGGCAGCCTCTTTGACTGCTTGGGGCAGCCTCTTTGACTGCTTGGGGCAGCCTCTTTGACTGCTTGGGGCAGCCTCTTTGACTGCTTGGGGCAGCCTCTTTGACTGCTTGGGGCAGCCCCTGGCCGGACTACTCAAGAAAGCCCAGAAAGGCCGCTAGCCTTGAGTTGCAGATTGCTGCTGAAAGTTAGGATGAACTCTAGGTTTTGGGCGTGGTAGCCGAGACATTTGTACACAGCAATAGTTTGTGTGATGCGGTGTTCTAAAATGCGCTCCTCTTCATTCAATCAACATTCCAATAGCTTGACAGTGATCGCAGATTGTGTTAAAGTCGATGGTGCGTAGATAAATTGTGGTTCATAGAGAATCTACTAAACACACTAACTTTCAAATACATCTAAATAAAACCCCAAAGCATGGATGATTTTGAGAACAATGTTTTCTTTATTATTCCCGCAGTTCACAGGAGGCAGACTGAGAAGGCTGTAATACAGGGATGGAGGGTGAGGGGTGGAGGGTAGGTGTAAAGAGTGAGCGGTGGGTGGTGAGGGGTGGTGAGGGGTGGAGGGGATGAGGGATGGAGGGTGAGGGTTGAGGGGATGAGGGGTGGAGGGCGAGGGGTGGAGGGGGAGGGGTGGAGGGGGAGGGGTGGAGGGGTGGAGGGGTGGAGGGGTGGAGGGAGAGGGATGGAAGGGGAGGGATGGAGGGGAAGGGGTGGAGGGTGAGGGGTGGGGGTGGAGGGTGAGGGTGGGGGTGGAGGGTGAGGGGTGGAGAGGGGGTGAGGGGTGGGGGGTTGAGGGGTGGAGGGCGAGGGATGGAGTGGGAGGGATGGAAGATGAGGGGTGGAGGGGGATGGGTGGGGGGATGAGGGGTGGAGGGGAGGGTGGAGGGGGAGGGAGGGAGGGGGAGAGGGGGGGGTGAGGGGTGGAGGGAGGGGATGGAGGGGAGGGGGGGGGGGTGATGGGTAGGGGGAGAGGGGTGGAGGGCGAGGGGTGGAGTGGGAGAGGTGGAGGGGGAGGGGTTGGGGATGAGGGGTGAGGGGTGGAGGGGGAGGGGGGAGGGGGAGGGGGGGGGGGGAGGGGGGGGGATCAGGGGTGGGGGATCAGGGGTGGGGGATGAGGGGTGGATGGGGAGGGTTGGATGGGGAGGGGTAGAGGGGAAGGGGTGGAAGGGGAGGGGTGAAAGGGGAGTGGTGGAGGGGGAGGGGGGAGGGGGAGGGGTGGAGGGGGAGGGGTGGAGGGGGAGGGATGGAGAATGAGGGGTGGAGGGGCAGGGGTGGAAGGGCAGGGGTGGAAGGGGAGGGATGGAGGGTGAGGAGTGGGGGTATACACCTGGATCCTAACTCCAGGTGACGGTCAGCCGTCTAAAAGGCCAGTAACGTTGTGGTCACCGTGTGTCCAGATAACAGAGTCAACACATTTCTCCCAAAGCAATTTCTACACCTCCGAGGTGAACGACCGGGGAAAGTGGAGGGAATGACGGATGGACGAAATGATGGGCGGAGGAATGAATAGATTGGTAATTGGATGGATGGTTGGACGGGCGAATGGATTGAGCCACTCCCTCAACCCCCATCTCCACCCCACCAACCCCAACCCTCCCCGCAGATCTTTTCACGATGTCTGTCAGTTCTGCAGACGGTTTTGAGCATCATCCTTGAAAGCTAGGGTAGATTTCACGAGGCACCCTTGCCATGGTTACCGCCACGCCGTCGCCATGACAACCGCCCTACAACTTGGGAGTGGGAGGAGAGGAGACGACTCCGTTGATTGGTGCGTTCCCCCGCTGCAGGAAAGAAGAATCCATGTAACATGTGCCATGAAACCCAGATAGGAGTGATGCCCTATTTTAATATTAAAAAGCTTCAGTATACGATAAAAAAAATTTACCCTTCAGTCCGAACCAACTCCTCAATCGACTTTGCCTCCTTCCTTAAGGATAACGGAATGGTCGAATGACTCACGGGGAAAATGCAAATGTAGTCTCTCTGGTCACTCTCAATTAAATTTCAAAATCGCCCTCAAAGAAACCTCCTTCTGTTTCAAGTGAGAGCAAACCATGTCAGGTATGCCGAGAAACATGAAACTACGCGAGGACATTTTGACAGTTTTCTTGTATAGTGCCCGCATGGACAGACCGAGATATAACGAAAACCCAGAGCGGTAGGCACCGATGATTTAGACATAGGGGGTCGTCGTCGTTGTCGTCATCGTCGTAATAACTGTAATTTTCACCACGGTCATCACCACCTCCACCACCAAGCACGAATCACCACCACCACCGCCACCAACAAGAACGAACCACCACCACCACCACCACCAAAACCACCACTGTCAACACCACCACCACCATCACCACCACCACCATCACCACCACCACCATCACCACCACCATCACCACCCCTCCATCTCTCCCACCACCACAATCACTGCTACCACCACTAAAAACCACCAGCAATTATCACCACTAGCACCACCGCCACCATCCTCACCACCACTACAATTCACTACTACCACTACCATTACCATCATCACCACCATCATTACATCACCACCACCACCACCAACCACCATCCACCCACCACCAACTAGCCACCTACCACCACCACCAGAACCACCACCACCACCACCTCCACCACATCCAGCACCACCACCACCACCACCACCCACCTCCACCACAACCTCCACCACCACTACCACCACCACCACCTCCACCACTATCACCACCACCACCACCACCACCACCACCACCACCACCACCATCATCATCATCAACATCATTCATCAGTCGATTCCCTTAGTCGCTCCCCCTCATCAATGACATCATCGATCATATCATCATCATCAGCAACTCAGTAGCATGCATCATGCACATCAGCAGGGCATCATCATCAATCAGGTCGCACCATCATCATGCGTCAGTCCGTCGTAGTCTCAATTTCTGTCAGCCAGGAATTGTAACGGCGGCCTACGTTACTCATCCTCTCTCTCGTCTCATCTCATCCTCTCCCTCTCTCTCTGCTCTCTCATCTCTCCCTCTCTTCCTTTCCCCCCTCCCCCCTCTTGCGCCGTCCCCACCCCTCACCCCCTTTCAGGGCCTGGGGGACATGTTGAATATCCTAGGAATCTATCTGGGCGGCCCTGCCATGCCATAGGAGTTTGGAACTCTGCTGTCCAGAGTCCTTTCTGAACATGCTGCCAGGTCCTTTATTTTGTTTTTCTGTTTTTTTTTCCCAGCGAGTTCCCTCAGCTGGATCAGGCCATCTCGGCTCTTCCGACCAGAGGGTGACATTTGTTTATCCGGAGAAAATGGGGGTCGGTCCGGAGCTGGAGTCTGAGAGAAGCGTGGGGATTGGGGTGAAGCAAACCCTTCCTGTTTAGTGACACGTGATTGTGACATCCTCCGCGAAAAAGGGCGAGAGGTGGGATGGGATGCTGAGGAGGACCGAACGGGAGAGCGGAAGCAGAAGCAGGACGGTGTACTGTTCTGGTGGTCTCTCCTTCTGGCCCAACTTGTGTATCGCTGAATATACAAGTATGTACCCTGACACAAGAAGAGGAACCTGGGTTTTGTCCTGCCGAAACGGAGATCTGTCCGGAAATGGCCAGTTAGGAGAGGCGGCAAACAGCCTCCCTATAGCTCCAGCGTCACGCCTACGATTGCGACCCCAAACAAGCATTACCACGAAGGAGCATCGGGACCACCCTTCTGCCCAAATGGTGGTACAGAAGTGGGGACTGATGTGCCGAAAGCAGGATCACCCTTGTACAACAGTGCGTCACGGACAGGACTCGGGTAAAAGCAGGACGA